>MJUU01018868.1:197188-225709 GCA_002080025.1 Modiolus philippinarum
CGCTATGTTTCTATTTTTAGTTTTATTGACGCTACATGTCTGGATGGACTTTCAGACTATAGTTTTTCACTAAGAAAAGTCTTATGAAAAAATATTTTAATAAATATTGGAAAACGCTTTACACATTAATAGGAGTTTCCGCCGGGGAAATAAAGGGGGGGATATTAAAATGTTTTTACAGAGCAACAATTGGAATCAATGAAAAATATATTTAACAGTTGTCACATGTTTTTTTTTAATTGCACACCTTATGTAAAAACGCTAATAAACAGGCTTACTTGTTTGGTTTTTTTTAATTTTCAAATTTAAGAGAAATGTCGGCATTTATTTTTCCTATCAGCACTCATGTTACCCATTCTACTCGATGGCAGATCCACACTGCCTTCAAATAAAGGTTCTATATCTAATTAAATTCCGATGTATTGACAAAATTTTCCTCCACAAAAATGTAATGAGATACCATAAAACTACATATGTAATATAACAATGATGGACTTTTTACTCTGTCAATATGTTAGATATGGACCTGTTAGGAATATATTGACCTCGGACTTCGTCCTCGGTCAATATCTACTAAACAGGTCCATATATAACATATTGACTTCGTAAAAAGTCCATAACTGATAACTACTGAAATGATAAAAAAATTACTGATCTTAAAGATCTCGACGTCGGAAATGGTGCTACATACCAACTAGAAGATTCTATTCCTTCGTGAGCACCAAACGTTTACTCCTGGGTGTAAAGGTGTTCATACACGACGTAGTTTAGGTCTGCGTTTGCTGTGGGTATTTTCTTTAGTTGAAAAGGGCTTAAGTCATCAGTCTGTTCGTGCTTCAGTCTATTAAAAAAAGTGCCCGGGCTGTATTTTTTCACTATGAAGCAAGTTTTTCCTATATTTCTTCAAGCCGATTTGTCATATGACCTTAGCTCTTAACTTTGACCCAAATAGATATTAACAGTTGGTATTTGGCATGTGGAAAGGCCATTTTAGTTGGATTCAATGATTTAGATAAGCAAAACTTGATCTTATGCTTTGAACTCAAAGATTATATTGGTGTTCAGTATATGGATGTCCCCAATCTAATATCCGTTAAATATAAATTTCAATAGACCAGACTTACCTCAATATAGTACTCTCGTTAAATGTATAATGTCTAAGTTCATGGGAAATAATTGACATACATTTCCAAGAGGCAAAAATATACCGGAATATGAATGAGGCGTAAATCTTTTAGTAAGCAATACCTATTGGCAAAACTAGCGGGCAGGTCAAAATCATAACTAGTAAAACATAATCCAATTCCTTTTATTTGACCCAACAACGGAGTTTTGGGTATGTAGCAATCGCCCTGTCCGTCCGTCAGTTTTTCTGTCCGTCAATGTAAATTGTCTACACATGTCATCGTCAATGACTCATTAGATTTTAATGGGATGCAGTATATAATTTGAAGATGAATGAAGTTATATGGTTGCTGTTTGAAATTTAGAAGGGGCATAACTCATTAACTTTGATTATTTTTCAACGAAAAAGAGGGTACCTTGTTATAACATGTGCTTTTGCATAGCTCATCGGATCATGGTGAAATGTAACAAAGATGAAAAGTGCAAAAGGTAACGTGGTTTCTGTTCAAATATGAAAAAGAAACGAAAAAAGTTTTACATATGGAGATAATTCAACTTGAAATGAAAAAGAAAGGAGATAAATTTCAAGGAGACAACATCCCATCCCCGGGTTTAAACGACCCAAAACAAAGCATCTAATGGTCACCGTACGGTCTTAAACACAGTGAGGAACCTCGCACCATATAGTAAGCCCTAAATGCCCCCCAAAAAGCAAATAAGTGAATAATATACTATAATGTATAATGAACATACTTTTTGAAAATTATCTGTGAGGGTGGGGGGTATCCTTTTGTTACTTTACAACAGTCATCACTAGTTCTATTTTGAGGTAATAACTTAACCCTCAGCTTTACAGAAAGCCTGTGCAATTTTAATAAAAAGTCCGTTAAATCAATTTTAAAAACATAAATAAGAAAAAAAAACAAACAAAACAGAATTGTTATCGTGTTTATTATTAAACTTATCTTATTAACAAACATTGCCATCACATACTGTTTGATTTTAGACCGTCTTAAGTTCCGATAAATTGACAATGAAGTATCAGAAACTCAGGGGATTATACGGATTACTGCTGGAGTTTATTAAACTTTACGTTCATTTCTCATATCCACTTCAAAATATTTGATAACAGGCTTGATAAAAATGTTGAAAAATCTACAACAACCTTGATCATACAGGGTTATTTTCTTCTCAGAATATACATGAAGCCTTCAAGACATTTAAATATAATGATTATAATAACAGGCCCTTATTAACGGGAAGATGGGTGTTTTTTTCTTGACTATGGTGAAATGAACTGTTAATCCTACGCACGCAGATATTATATACACAATTAAAATGTTTATTCAGCCATTTCTATGACTTCTATGCAACCGACATTTCGTTGTTAGCAAGGGAAGCCATGGCTATCTATTTGTCCAAAAATCATAGCAGAAAATTGAACATAGATGTTTTCATAGTTTGTCACTTGTGTTCTCTTGGATGCGTATTTGTTTTTTTTAAAGATTATTTCAGGTTACTAGGAAACATAGTATCGCGGTACCTTTTGTCAAGCTGGGTCGAATTTACACCAGAAAACACCCCAGTACCACGATTTAATGACTACGGGCCTTTTCGAAAACTCATTTATCCCCATGGGCCCCATACTGATTTCGTCTTTAAAATGGTGCATGTATTTTAACCCGAATAATCCATTCTTTATATTCCCCTCGCTCAATCGTAGAAGGAGAGAATTCGATACGTAAAGGGATTGAATTATTCGAATTAATGTATTTCCGGGTATTCAATCTGGATAAGAAATGAATACCCGTACGTGGAAAGAAAAATGTTTTTCTACCTACGATTGACTGGAGAGCTCATAGTAGGAAAAATGAAAAATTGACATTTTCTATAAAGAGCTTTTCTTTCAATATCATATATCTAATTTTTTTTTATTTGTAATTTTAATCAGTAAAGTGAATCCGTGTAGTGCTTACTAAATGTGATGGAAATACCAAAGTTTAATCTTCGCACAAAAACAATTTCAGATTGTTGAAAATAACGGCGAAAATATCTGTATTCAGTTGGAGCTCATTGAAAACTATTTTGTTAGATTCAATTTTAGTTGAACTTCTGTTACTTTTTATTATTATTATTTTTTCATGTTGTTGTTATTTTACAGTATATTAATGAAATCCCTGAGGAAATATATTTATTTCCTGAGTCTGTCAGTAAATAAGTACTTGGTAATGCAGCAATTTTAAATCTTACACTCTGATATTTACTTGTTTGTATTTGCTGAATGTAATGATAAAGTGACCCTTCTTTTAAGAATGCCAACTAGAACTGCCAAAGATATATAAATGTAAAAATTAAAGAATTTAAGTAGTCACAGAAAATGTGTGTCTTTACCTGCACCATGACTGTCCCGTTTCTGTTCATATGCCCTATGTTGTAGGGTTGGTCTAATACTGAACTTGTTTTTCCTACCCTACCTTGAGTCATCTGTAATGCTGAGCTGCCAGACACCATTTTTGAAAAGTTTGGTTTTATTGGCCAAATAATATACAGTTTGATCGCTACGTATACCGTTAAATTAAAGTTCCAGTTGACAGCCACCCCGAGAGGGTCTTAGACCTACCAGACTCCCTTTTTGAAGGATAATATTTATTTGCTATTGTCATTAAGCTTGGGTCTAATTGGCGGAGGAAAAATCATTCTTCTGTCACACTTGTATTACCTGTCACAGCCTGTTTTGACCCCTTTTGTTCGATTTTAAAACTTAATATGCAATTAGACCGTAGAAGAGTCTCTTTTGGTCATAGTTATTTGTAACCATATCATTTGAAGCCAGCAATATGGTTTATCTGTGAACTATGTCTATCAATTTCATTTGCCAGTATTATAATTCATCAGAGTAAGTAATCTATTGACTTTTTAAGTATTTGAAGTTGATCATACCGAATACTTCTTATTTTAAGGATGTACATAATCTTTGGTCCTCTTTAACAGCTTTTAAAATTGAAACCAGTCAACCATGTAAAATAATTTCTCATATTAACTAATAGGTTTTAGTAAATATATGTATTTCCCTAATGCAACAGTAAATTTAACAGTAAAGACATAACACTATTTCACAGGACACTATTTCGGCTTACATATTTATGGATTTCCAAATCTTTTGCTTGTATCTGCACTGTAGAGACATAAGTTGTCGAAATGCGCATATACGGAACCTATATTCACAGTAACTTCGGTATTTTGTTATATATTAACTAATTAGGCATACTGTTAGATTTACACGTTCCAATTTTAATTCAAATATGCCATTTTGAAGTTCTTGGTATAGGAAAGTAGTTTAAATTTTAAACAAAAATCAAAATTGAAATATCTTTAACATTGCACAGCAAACGCAATAAAAGGACTAACTTCGATCCTAAATAAATGCACCGTCGAAAGAAAACTAAAATGCAGCTGTGTAAGGTGTTGCCAGCAAATGCTTTATTCTAACGTCGAAATTGACATTTACTATTTAATCAAATACTATTTCATGACAAAAAAGTGACTATTCTTTTAGGCATGTTGAACTTAGATTCTATTACTTGGATCAAACATTCATTAAAAAAAAATAAACAATTGAGTTAAACAAATGCTACAAGTTTAAGCAAGTAATATATTTTGTTTTCCGTCTACTAATCTTCAGCTTCTTGTACGACCGGGCCGGGTTACCTACTTAATAACGCCTTTTGGGAAATTGCTGTTTTTGTTATTGAAATTGACAGTTGCTTTTATTTACTTTGGCATTGTATTTGGCTTTTTGAATTCTGAAATGACAAAAAAAACACTTTGACAATAGATCGAGGAAAATAATCCACTAGCTCTTGTGTTCTCAAAGTATATATTTTACTAACATTTTAACTTTTAATTTAACTTAATAAACAATTGGTTTTTAAAAACCCTTAAAATATCATACAAACGTTTAAAAAGATTATAATCGAAATTTTAGTTTTTCGTTCGTGAACTTTTCAAAAGACAGGGTGGCAATTTAAGAGATTGGACGTTTTGATAATGAAACAAATTTGAAGGTACCATGAGTAATACTTTATGATCTGTACACGATAATATTTGTATTGTCTTCCTGACAACACAATTACATACTATTATTCAATGTCACACTTTCCTTGGTATTCGTTTGAAAATGTATTTTGACATGTCGTATTATTTTAGGTACAAACATTTTTTTCAGTCAGAAACTTGTTAAGTGCTTAGTTTTCTCTCTTGTCTGAATTTGGCTGGTAAAATATTTGTCTAACGTTGTTGTCTACTCTATTTCAAAATAGTAAAGTAAGTGAGAACCGAACCGTCAATCCAAAGGGAATAATCCAAGGTAAGGCAACATCGGAAACAACAAAGAAACAGAGACACAACATGATTACGACACAGAAAAGAAAAATGAAGACACACACACACACACACACAAAGATGAACAACACGGACCCACTAAAACCAGGGGTGAGATCAGGTGCACCGGTAGAGTAAGCATCTACTGCTTCTTATAAGACACCCGTCGTGTTGAACATGTCAAATCTGGTATTGAAGTCAAATCCGGTAGAGGAAACAACAATTAAGATTTAAAGGGAAAGATTTGTTATCATCTTGGAAACAGATATCCCATAGCGGTCCAGAAGATGGTGATGTCGACGGTAAAAACTTTAAGTTTTGGGTAATATACTGTAAATGCTGTAGAGGACTACGCCAGAAAATGGATTAAGCGTGAACAAGATGAAGACTGGTTCCCTTTCGGAGTGGATTAAGGCTGTGAAGTCAATGATTCTTAAACGAATCAGTCAGCTACGAGGGTTAATGAGAACTAAAGCATCATCAATTTTCAAAAATGCTGACGTGGCAAGTTACTTGCCCTCCATTCATGACAAATGTGCCGTCGTTCCTGCCGATAAGGCCCCAAATAATATCATTTTTATTTGCAAAAATCATCATATAAATTGTTTAAAGAAAGAACCAGGCATTGATAATTCCAAAAGGCGATCCAATTTACGCCGCTACTACTCTGTCAAAGTAGGAGATATAACAGAACCATAAATCTGTTTTGCTTTTCTTCGGGATTTCCATCAAGGATGTAGACATAGATCTCCCCTTTTCGTAATGGGTACCAAAATAACATAAATGTCCATACAAAGAACGATACATCGCTGGATCTGTTAAATGCTCTACAAAACCTATATCTAAATTGCTAACCTCCATCTTGAAAGCTGTTAAAGAGGGCCTTCAAAATTACTGTTACTTGCGATTCAAGAAGCGGTGTAAATGAAATGTGGATTTTGAAAAACTCCAAAGATCTACTTGACAGCTTAAACTCTAGATCATTATCACACTGTAACAGCATTAAAACTCTCGACTTCTCCACTCTTTACACTACCATTCCTCGTGAAAAACTAAAATCTCGGCTGAAAGGTTTAATTCATAGATGTTTCTCACGTAAGAACGGTGAACGAAGATAAAGGTAAATTGTTGTAGGTAGAGAACAAGCCTACTTTGTGAAATATGACTCCGAATCGGAGAAAAACTATACAGAGGAAGAAGTGATTAAAATGTTAGACTTCCTGCTCGACAATATATTTGTCCTGTTTGGAGGGCTTGTTTTTCAACAGACTATCGGAATTCCTATGGGCATCAACTGTGCACCTCTCCTAGCCGACTTGTTTCTCCACTCTTATGAGGCTGAACTCATGGAAGGGATTCTTCAAAATAAAGATAAAAAACTGGCCCAATCCTTCAATTTTAGCTTCCGTTATATAGATGATATTTTGTCACTAATAACCCTCGCTTTTGTGATTTTCTTCATCTGATCTATCCAAAAGAGCTCGAAATTAAGGATACTACAGACACTTCCACATCGGCCTCATTCCTTAACCTTCATCTTGAAATTGACAACAGAGGTAGACTTCAAACTAACCTGCATGACAAACGCGATGACTTCGCCTTTTCAATAGTAAACTTCCGTTTTCTTTGTAGCAACATCAAAAGAGCACCTGCATATGGGAGTTAACATCTCCCAGCTCATTCGCTATTCAAGAGCCTGTGTTCGATACATTGACTTCTTTGATAGAACCCGGTTGCCCACAAATAGGCTACTTAAACAAGGGTATGTTACAAAAAACCTGAAGTCATCACTCCAGAAGTTTTACGGTCGACATCACCATCTTCTGGACCGCTATGGGATACTGTTTCCAAGATGACAACAGATCTATCCCTTTAAAACTTAATTGTTGTTTCCTCTACCGGATTTGACATGTTCAACACGGCGGGTGTCTTTTAAGAAGCAGAGGGGGGGATGTGTGTTTACTCAACCGGTGCATCTGATCTCACCCATGGTTCTTTATTTGGTCCGTGTTGTTCATCTTTGTGTGTGTGTCTTCATTTTTCCTATCTGTGCCGTACTCATGTTGTGTCTCTATTTCCTTGTTGTTTCCGATGTTGCCATTGTCCTTGGATTATTCGTTTTGGATTGACGGTTCGGTTCTCACTTACTATACCCTTGTTGACCGTAAAACTTCTGGAGGGACGACTTCAAGTTTTGGGTAACATACCCTTGTTGAAGTAGCCTATTTGTGAGCAACCGGGCTCTATCAAGGAAGTCACTGTATCGAACACAGGCTCTTGAATAGCGAATGAGCTGGGAGATGTTAACTCTGTATGCCGGCGATGTTGGGATGTTGCTACAAAGAAAACGGAAGTTTACTATTGGAAAAGTTAAGTCATCACGTTTGTCGTACAGCTTAGTTTGAAGTCTACCCGTGTTGTCAATTTCAAGATGAAGGTCAAGAAATGTGGCCGATGTGGAAGTGTCTGTAGTATCCTTAATTTCGAGCTCTTTTGGATAGATCAGATGAAGAAAAACACCAAAGCGAGGGTTGTTTATAGACAAATATCATTTTTATAACGAAAAGTTAAAACTGAAGAATTGGGCCATTTTTTAATCTTTATAATGAAGAATCCCTTCGATAAATTAAGCCTCATAAGAGCGCAGAAACACATCGGCTAGGAGAGGTGCACAGTTTGTGTCCATAGGAATTCCTATAGTCTGTTGAAAAACAAACTTATCAATTTTACACTTGCCCTTTGATTTCAAAGTTCACTCACATTCTCATTCTAAATGAAGCAGACTTAAACGAAATGAAAAGCATTTACATTCACTACTGACATCGGGCCCGAGATTTAGTTTGGGGAAAGAATTGTGAGATCGGAAACAACGGCAGTAGAATACCGAAGGAACAAGGGAAGCGATGACTACAAAAATCGAAGTCCAAAGACATGGCAGAAACGGTAACAGATAAAAACAAAGACAAAACAAGGACGTGAGACAGCTACAATGCACGGAAATAAAAAGATAACATTAAGAACTAAGGCACTCATAGTGTGAACTCCCATGAAAACCGGGAGTGACATCAGGTGCTCCGGAATCATTTTATTGTCAAACGCTTAGATAATAACTGGCACACAACAAAAGACGGATAAAGCAACTCAGATCACAGGTGGTAAACAAAAGAAAAAAATAGATGAGTCAGTGTTAACAAAAAACTAACTGAAGTTAGCTAATACATCGACCAATTTATCAACAATATCAACCACTGAATTTCGGAAAGTCGGATTTCTGAATTGGTCCATCTTGAAACGATAAAGAGATTACATGTAACAGCATTAGTAAAAATACTACGTTATAAGATTTGAAAAATGCATTGTAAATACATTATATATGTTAATAACAAAGAAAGGTTCACCATTAAAGTACTACAGTGTAATACAGATCCGGATGTGGAATCAGGTTTAGGCGACTCAAATTCAAGTGCATACATTTTATATGCATAACGAAAAAAAAACTACTGTATATGGCATTTCCGAACCAAAACTAATCTATGTATGAGAAGTTACTACGCATAGCTACTGACAACAGTTTTTCCATGTGAAACGGCATTCTTAAGTTTTCTTGTAATATTTTTGTACAAATATTACATATTATTGTACGAAACCCTTATTACAAACAAAATAGTTTTCGAATGACCCCTTTTTTTGCTAGGAAAGTGAAAAAAAAATTAGGGGGGATTTGATTTTGTTTTTTGTTGTTTTATTTATTGATTGATTGATTAGTAAGAGTTAAACGTCCAATGAACAATATTTCAGCTATATCAGGAAGACAACAAGTTAATCAATTAAAAATAATATACATATTGTCAACGAGTTTTAATTGCCACTTGAAATTTTGAGAAATGGGTAGGGGCAGGAAATTTAGACTTCTATACAACTCCCAGTAAGTTTTCTCTCCTTAGAAAAATATGGAAGGGGTCTTTATATAACCCGAATAATCCAGTCGTTATATTCCACTCACTACGATCGCTCCATTAACTCGTAGAAGGAGAGAATCGGATACGGAGAGGGATTGAATTATTCGAGTTAGTCTTTATACTGCATGGAGCGTGGCGTTTCTCCACACGGTTTGGCAACAATGGATCGCGGTCAGGCTTTCCGTATTATGACCTGACTACCCCGCATAGATAGGGCATTCCCCTATCCACCACCTGGGGGCGCGCCCGGCAGCTCTGTAGCCAGAGCCCCTGAAAACCGATTCAGGTGCCTTATTTCTCTTTATTTTCTTTTTTTTTTCATGTGTTCAATAAAGGCTAAAAAAGCATTGAAAAGGTATTTCCTAAAATTTTGTTCAGATGATTCTAAAAATACAAAAAATATGACAAAATACAATCACATGAATCAGAAATGTAATACTTTTGATGGATAAAACCAAGACTAGGAGTTCGAGTCGATATAATTTTAGGTATGATATGGAAGCAAAACTTTTCTCTCTGAATATTTAGGCATCGAAATTCATTTAAAAATTTCCCCATCGACCTTCCGTTCTATTTTCACGATTTCATTACAAACATATTTTTAGATTAGTACAGACGATCAATATCCGTCAAAAACTTGTTTGACAAAAATATTAAAATTAGTAAGATAGGTAATTAAAAGAAATATATTTCATATGCAATATTCTCTTTTTTCTGGGTAGATTTTCACAAGAACGTCTAGGGCATTGAAAGGGAAGAAGACATAAAAAAAATTCCTGATCGTCTCCTGTGAATTCCTTATTGTTTCCTTTGCAAACTAAAATGTCATCCTCTCTTGCTCCTTTGACAACCTAATCACATCAATCATATATATTTGATGTCCCTAAGCATTCAAAATTAAAGGACATTTAATATATACAAATCAATTTTAATTGGTAATGGGGATAATAACAGAATTACCCAGTATAATTGTCAAAGTCGACATCCAAAGGCAAAAAGACAAAGTATTGGTATAAAATCACAGGAAAAATTGCAAATAGCAATGGTCCTGACTTTGAACAGGCATTTTGAAGGAACTGGTTAATGGCACGCCAAACCTCACCTTCTATTGCCATAGTGTCTGGTAGCGACTCAACATCAATGTCGTGGACAGTGAAAAGAACTTTTCAAACTAGTACTAAGTGAAAATAGAATCTTCATTCACAGTTCGGACCGAAAAAAGTATACTAAGTAATTGTGTACTTACAACTTCTATTTGTTGAAGCCATTTTGGATATCTGTCTCTACACAGTAGAGGAGGGAAGGACATCATCCCTATAGCACCTTCCATTATAGATATGAGTACATATAAAATTCTCAATCACTTTGTTTTTCTCCAGGACGTAATCAACACAGTGAAAAATGAGCATGTTATACACAACTATAAGACATTTGTATATAACAGGTTTTACGTATCAGCAAACATTTCTTTCAATAATATAAATTTTCACTTTACAGTTTGAATATTGATCAGGACTACACTTTGTACTTCCTTTGTTAAAGACATGTAAACATTTTAATTTAAAAGCTATTTCATTATCTATATTTACCGCCATATCTTATTTAATCAACAAATAGTCCCCAGTTAAATTAGCATTTTTCGTTTGGAGTTTTTCATAACTAAACATATATTACATGATGAATAAATATAATCGCATGATCAAGTGTACATATGAATTAAGATTTTTGTTAGAACAATCTCTTAAAACTCAAATTTTATTTTAAGGACAAGTCGTTCTGATCTATACCAATATGATAAATTATTACCGTTATAAATCACTTATAAAAATGGAGAAAAGTGGTATTAACTTTAACATTTTTTTGATTTACATAATTTAAAAGAAAAATTGCCATTTAAAACATATTTGAAAATTACATAAAACGCATGTAAGTGTGTTAAATCGTGACGTTGCTACAGATTGGAAATAATGTTTTGAAAGCGTGACTATCGCGAAAATACTTAACCTTTTTACTCCACTTATGTCCAGCATTCCTATTAAAAACACCCAATAATAACTTACTAGTTTGTTTATACATTACATATGTGTATGCTCTATTGTTAATTTGGGAGAAAACGGTCTTTGAGACTTTCAGCAAATTTATCAAAAATGGGATCGAATATTATTGAAATACAATTGAAATCCAATGTAATTGAAACAAAGTATTTGTGGCTGGGTAGAATTCCAAAAAGTGGTCTTTGATACTTTCAGGAAATGAACCAAAATTTGAATCATAAATTTATATATATTTTTGAAATTCAAATGGTGAAAATGTTTGTCCTAATCGAAACAAATTCATAAAGTGTGGTTGCTAGTTAGAATTAAAAAAACAAGCTTTTTGACACTTTTAGAGTATTTCAGCACAGCATATTGTTTTTTTTTCAAACACTTCCAAAAACATAGGATAATATGCGAAGATGTAAAAAAATATCTGACTTTTACATATTCAGGAAATTTACCAAAGTTTGAATCGGAATCAAAATTCCGAAGCTTATTTCGCATCTACAGACAATATGCAACAATTTTACACCAAAATTAAATATCTAAATCCAAAAATGTAGGAGGAGTTTGCGTCACATACCAAATGTGTCAAAATTCATGATGAATAAGAGATATGGAATAAATGCACAAGAGACAAAATCTTTGCAATTACATGATAAAAACAAGCAAAGGAACAACGCTTTTATTGTTGTTCTTCATCTTGAAGCCACTACGAATCCTTCAACAATTAGCTCTACTCATACCTCACAGTAAGTTCAAGACGGCTCCTAGCACCGGTTTGAGCAGAATTCATTGCTAGATGTCGCTACATCTATGTTTTTTTCGCGTCATGGATGCTGAATCGTCAACAAACATAAAATTAACTGGCAAAGTGTTTTTACAATCGCTGTCATCCGTTGCCCGACAAAAAGACTAACAAAAGGCAATCACAACATATGAACAACCACAGGGCACTCATCGAGGGAAGAGTAAGAAAATTTGGCATAATAAAGCATGAGATGTGGGCACAATAAACAGGTGGTCATGCCTTAGGGCCTTCGTCCAAATCCACATCTTGGGGTCTCATGTTTGCAGAAGCCAAATTCGCGGTAACTTCGATATTTCTTTTTTTTGCACCAAGATAATATAAATAAATCCGAAAGCTTATGCGCAAATGCGAAACAACATACTAAATGCCGACAATTCTACAACAAAATTAAATCTGTAACTGAAAAAATGAAGGAGGATTTCGCATCACATGCCACGGTTTGTTCCCGTTTCTCACACTTTTTAATTTTTATAATTCACGTTTCTCCCACTTACTTGGAGTTTTTATAGCAATTAAATTGGTTTATATTAGCAAGGTATAGTGAGACCTGGAAATGGTGAAAAAACAAAATTAATTGATATAACAGAGCATTAATAATGTATTCAAATTTACAACAAATATTAGATAAATAGAAATAAGTAATATATTCATGTTCGGTAAAAGCGAAGAAATCTACAACCCCTTCTTCAATTTACTGAAGACAGCTCGCCAAGAACGCCGACTTCAGTTGTCACCAACCGTCTTCTTCACAGATTTCGACACAGCAACCCGCAATTCCGTTCAATGTGCATTCGCCAACACCAGTCTAAAAGGCTTCATCTTCCACTACACTCAGTGCATCTGGAGAAAGACACAACAACTTGGACTTGCAACCAGCTACAAAGAAACACCTGAAACTATACGTTAGACGAGCAATAGTTCTACCACTTGTACTACCCAAACTAGTTAAAGATGTCTGTTTTACTGCACTAGAAGATGCCGAGGAAAAACCAATCAACACAAACATCGTTCGCCGACTACGTGACAGAATACTGAGTAGAAGGAAATCACCGTCAACAATGGAACTATTTCGACAAAGAGGGACCACACACCAAAAACCACTTAGAGGGATGGCACAGCAAACTTAAGAAGCACATCAACCACGCACACACCAGCATCTTTGCCCTGATTAATCTACCGAAAAACACACAGCCCAGTAGTGTTTTAAAGTTGCGTGATATAAGTGCATTATTATGACATATTTGGTTGTGAAATGTATACATATGCATTGTAATTTGTGTGTATGCTTTGTTTGTAGATATTTATGCTTTATGTAATTTGTGTGTATACTATGTATGTGATGTTTAAATACTTGTGTGATATTTGTGCTACAGTATGACATTTGTGCTTGTTGAATATATACATATGCTCTGTCTATGGTTGAAATATTGTTACTTTTGTACAGTGCTTTAGTCTGACTTGTGTCAAGGCTGTCATTCGGTTACGCCGATTAAAATGATCGTGAGGGATTTTAACGGCGGTTAAGCCTTGAGAAGAGATCGTGAGGGATGTGGTGACACAATCGTGAGGGATTGTTATCGAGAGAAATCTTACAAGGTCACTTTTCATTTCAAAATATTTATTTATTAGGGCAGTTGTTCCCTAAAATATTTATGTCTGTCAAAATGGTTTAACTTAGTTAATAGAAGTGTATCGAAGTAAAAGTTTAAAAGTCTTCCGTTTTTACACATTTACAAAAGGCGTCATCGTCATCAACATTTTCAAGGACTACAAAATGTAAACAAATGTATATTTTTGCAAGATTATAAAGATTTGGTTGATATTTTTTTGTATGTTTATACAATAATCATAACTACAATATTGTGTGTAGAATTGTATCCCAAAATAAATTTCAAAAATACAAGCAAAAAAGGATTATTCCTAAAAAAGTGCAATTTCAGATCGTGAGGGATTGCGTTACACCTTTTTATGATCGTGAAGGATGATCGTGAGGGGGTATAAGCCACTTGCCAAGTTTATACAAAAGTTCCTCGATGTGAGTTTATATAATATATGATTAAGGTAGCACAACAGTCTTCGGAAGAGAATTGTCACCCACTAACTTTGAATGACTATGAATTTGTTATTTGTAAAGGAGGTATCGAACGAAAGGAAAATGTCAAAATTGTCTTTTGATACTCGTTTCAAGAGTATTCCTTTTAAGTATTAATGTCAAAATTTCCATACTTTGCAAAAATGTGAGGTTTTGATATTATATTTTTAAAATGAATCAACTTTTAAATCTTTACAGGTAGCTGAATTCTGTTTGTTTTATCTGAAAGAGCCGTTTAAATGAAACAAAACCGTGTCTCAGATTTTTGATATAGGGTCTGGTTTGAAAATAAATTAGTTTTAAATTTTAATTCAAAGAAATTTTGCTTTTTCAAAATTTGAAATTAATTTATTTTCAAACCAGACCCTATATCCAAAATCTGAGACACGGTTTTGTTGCATTTAAATGGTTTTTTCGGATAAAACAAACATAATTCAGCTATTTGCAAAGATGTAAAAGTTCTTTTCATTTTAAAAACATCATATCAAAAACTCAAATTTTTGCCAAATATGGAAATTTTGACATTAATACTTAAAAGCAATACCCTTGGAATGAGCATTAGGAGTCGATTTAATCAATTTTCTTTTATTTGATACCTCATTTGTAACTGTATCTTTACTAATAATAAAGTTACAGGCTTTCAAAGTTGTGGACTGACAATTTTCTTCAGAAGACTGTTGTGCTACCTTAATTTCGACACTCTGTCTGCAAATCATAATTACGTTCGAAGAAGCATATTGGAATAAAAAGCGTAAAAGAAACCAGAAACTAAACGGATATTTCAAGTAAGGGAAAATGTTTTAGAATGTTTAAACGGATTAGGATTATCACACAACAAATATATATAATTAGTTAGGTCTTTATATATATGACAAACTAAATTTAACAAAATAGGCAAGCAAAAAGAACTAAAATAAAAAGAAATAAAACCAAAAACACGAACGAACGAAATAAAAAAAAACGGCAAGTATGAAATGGTGCTCCGGGATAGTAACATCCCTTTNTAATGTTATCTTTTTATTTCCGTGCATTGTAGCTGTCTCACGTCCTTGTTTTGTCTTTGTTTTTATCTGTTACCGTTTCTGCCATGTCTTTGGACTTCGATTTTTGTAGTTATCGCTTCCCTTGTTCCTTCGGTATTCTACTGCCGTTGTTTTTTGACAAATTTAAGTCACCATGGTAACTTACATATACAATTTTATCTGCAGATTAATTATTGCCGACCACAATGCAACATGTGACTTCATGTATTCACGTAGATGCATCTGTCAATCGCCAAAATAGCTCGGTCCTATCTAATATGTATGACCTCTGACGATGCTCTGCAGACGAGGAATTAAATGGCCATGAACGGTACTTAATCGACATCTATTACTATCACAATGCCGATACCTCTATCATGATGGATGGTTATGAGCTTCATGGGCCCATGCAGTAGACTGTACTTTGTATTGTCTTGATTATAAAATCAGAAATTTACCATGATTAAAATTTGGTAAATGTCGAAGCTAGGGAGTATCTCCCTTTGTATAGCTCGTTCCTTAGACGGTTCTTTGGCTTTCGATTTGAGTACCTCAACCAATGCCTCACTGTGACTTGTTCATAGTATCCATTACCAGAGAATTTCCAAGTACCTTCTATGAAGTACATATTTTGCAAGTGAGCAACCAAACCGTCAATCCAAGAGATTAGTCCAAATATCAATCAAAACAAGAAAATTATTGACGCAAGCGTCAAATTATAGGCCGCCTAATATTGAAATTTCAAAAGTGTTGCATTTTTCATGGGAGTTTGCAATATTTAGATTGTGAAGCAATTGTGTACAAAATGGATATGTATGTTCTTAAGTGAGAGCAGATCACAAAACATAAAAGCTGACAGTGTCAATGCCTGTGAATGGTGGAAAAGCAAGTCCTAGTGTCATTTGTTGCATATAAGGGTACCTTAAATTCGTACTCTCAAACGCTTATATGATTATGAATAAATCCGCGGGAAATGTGTGGAACGAATTCAACCTATAAATTAAAGACTCGTTAGGCGATAAAAAAAATTGTTTTGATCATCTACGTGTATTTATTGTACATGTGTTTACACTATGTATATATTATCACAATTATATTTTGAATCGATAATAAAGATGGAATTTAACTTAATTATAAATTGCAACATGGTGATTACATTAAAGGAGTTCATTATTTCAAGCATGCCTTTTCAACTCTTTCAATGCATCCAATTAAAAATCGATTCTAAATTTGCTCCAAAACATTCATGTATCTTTAACTGAAAACTTCAGGTATATGATGATGAAAGACATTAAAATTGATTTTAAAAAAATTTTGAAAGTTTGAAACATCAAAATCAATATTTTTTGAGACTTGTAATTGTTTTACATGTACCATCAACTATATTCATTCCGCGGTAAATCATGCCTATATCAGATAACGGACCGCCTCGTGGCGGCCCGTAATAAGTACTACTTTTTAGAACAACAAGAGAAAAATGAAGACACAAACATCAAACGTGTACCAAAACAAAAACTAAGGTTGAGACCAGGTCTCGGGATCATCAAATTTTAGACTGCATATAGACAGCCTTCCTTTTCAAGACAATAGCTTCAAATTTAAGCCGTTCTAAGATTATACATGTACCCAAAATCAGGATAAAATTTTTCTTTACAAAAAATTGAAACATGAACACTAAGCATAAGACAATTCAGGTGCACCGGTAGAGTAAGCATCTCCTGTTTCTTATAAAACACACGCCGTGTTGAACATGTCACTTTCGGGATAGAAGTCAAATCCGGTAAATGTAGAAGTAACAAATCAAACTGTCAAAGGAGAACGTATGTGCAAATATGTAACAAGGATATCCCATAGTGATCAACAAGTTCATGATGTCGACCATAAAATAGAAATTGGAATTATCTATATTTCAAATTATTTTTCATCAGATAATTATAAAACAGTGACAGAAGAGCATGGATTCGTTGTACATACATGTATTTTCATTTGAGATCAAACGTATATGGAGTAAATACACATAAGACAGTCTCTACAAATACATGGTAAAATCAAGCAATGGTACAACACTTTTATTGTTGTTCTTCATCTTGAAGTTACCACATCATATTTCTAGATGATCATTTAGCTTTTAAAACTTGATACAACAAATTACATCAAAGCAAACATACCTCTAATATTCAGTCTTTTCAAGATGTCAACTCATTGCCATTATTTGGTTTTGAGTTATTTCTCTTTGTTCAATGGAGATAGTGAGGAATAGAAGAGAACGCTAGAGACAAAAATGGTCATAATGGACAGTTACAAATGGGGGGTAAAAACAAAATTACCGAACAGAATTATTAAAAGCCAAAGTCTGTGAGGTAAAAAGACAAAGCACGTGGAAACTACCGGAAAAGTTGTCGCCCGCAAAATGGTCCTGACTTGGAACAGGCATTTCAAAAGAATAGAAAGAGAAAAGTAACAGAGATATAGTGGATTTCAAGTATTGTCTTTATCAATTGTATTTAATCAGGTCAGACTATTTAGAGATCAAATTCCGAAAAGCTCTTATTTTTTTTGTTATGTGTAAGCGATAAAATTGAAATGCTCTGACAGAACTGATTTTGATTTTTGTTAAATATTCAAATGCTTATTTTCAGATTCATTGGAAAATAGTAAATCCCGTTCATTTCCCCAAATACATTCACGCAAAGCCTTTGATTTTTCACCCCTCTTAACCACATTACCTCATGATAAACTTAAAATCTCTGAAAAGGCCTTTGCTGATTCAAAGAAGTTTATTGTAATAGGTTATAAATCCACATACAAGTATATTTTTTTCTTCAAAAAACAGTTTGAAAAAAATTGATTGATACGATAATGAAAGATGTCTGTTGTATGCTTGATTTTCTTTTCTTTTTTATAATATATTTGTCAAATTTTGAGGTGCTATTTATCAACAGCAAGTTGTAATACCAATGGGAACGAATTGTGCTCCTTTATGTGCTTAATTGTTTTTTTTTCTCCTACCAGACTGAATTTCATCAAGGACTCGAATCGGCTAATGAAATAAAAGAGACTAGATCCTTCAGTCTCACTATAGATACAATAATGATTTCTTTTAATAAATAACTCATCTTTTGCTAAATGAATCCCATCAATATATCTTCAAGAATAAGAGATAAAGAAAACAACAGAAACTTCTTGGTCTACATCTTTTTAGGACTTGCATCTCAAATGGTCATCTCAGTACTAAAATTTACAACAAAAGAGACGACTTAAATACTAAAATTCTCAATTTTCCTAATATGGAGAGTAATATTACTTCCTACTTATCCTGCTAACGGAGTGTATGTTTCGCAGTTGATTTGTAACACAAAATCTAGTACCAATTATTCGGACATTATTCATAGCTAGCATAAAATTATTTAATAGATATCAGTTCCTTGTGAAAAAAGGTAGTTGGATCAGACCAAGATTTGTACTCAGTACTAGGATTAGCATTTATTTCACTGTCTACGACGCTTCGATAGAAATACCTGTTGGGTTGCTACCAGGCACAAACACAATAAAAGGCGGCTTTTGTCGTGGCATAGAACCTGTTTAATTCATAATTTCTTTTAAAATGCCCGTACCAAGTCGAAACCATTGCGGTTTACTGTTTTACGGTGGTTTGTCACCTACTTTTCTTTACCCTTTGGATTTGAGCTCCTCGCAATTCTGTTCAGTAATTTTGTTATAAATCTCGTTTTTTATCTCCAATATAACTTGCATATCATTTTTATCATCTTCGCTAGCCAAGGGTTACGAAGAGCGGATCGTAACCCTTGGCTAGAGAAGATGCAGTTTTATTTGACATTACCGGTTTTGACTTTACCCTGGATTGATCCACTGACAGTGTTACGAATGCTGTATACAGAGAAGGACATGCTTACCCTTCCGGAACACCTGATGTCACTCTGTATTTGAGACTTCACACTGCTAGTGCTTTAGTTTTTTGTGCTGTATTTGTAGTGTTTGTGTGTTTTGTGGGCATGTTGTGTCTTTTTGTGGTCTTCCGTGTTCTGGTGTTCTTGCTTTTGCCTTGTCTCTGGACTTTGATTTATGTAATCTTGTGTTTTGTTCCTTTGGTATTCTACTGCCGTTGTTCTAAATTAGAATATAAATAATTTCAATATATAGCAGTGCTACATAGGGTATACCCATAAGACTATAATAAGTAAAAGATGGAAACACCTCAAAACGAGTATGAACTAAAAAAACAACTTCACAAAGTATAAAACAATACACGATAGGAAGTTCTTAAATTCGTGCATAGTTCTCTTAACAAAATACTAACAATAGCAATAAACTAAGTCTGCAAAACTCTTAATAAAATATAAACTAAACAGAAAACATTAATTAATTTACTTTGTGCAAACTTCTCTTCACAAAATACAAAACTACAAAAAACAAATAACTCGTGCAAAGTTTGATCAAAACAAAATACAACACTGATAAAGAAGCAAAACAGCAAATCTCTATTTACAAATAGAAAACAAAATGGCGTAAGACTGGAACTAATTTACTTTTTGAAAGGTTTCTATCAGCAAAATATAAACCAACAAATGATAGGAATTACTTTATTCTTGAAAATCTGTCTTAAAACCATATATAAAACATAGGCCACAGAAATCACTTAACTTCGTGCTAAATTCTGTTTAAACAAAATATAATACTAAACAACTGGCCTCAGGAATTACTTTATTCGTTCAAATAAATATGTAAAGAGAATATAAAACTAAATGAAAGGCCTTTCAATGCTCCCTTAAAAATATAAAAAACTAACAACAGATGTTAGAATTACTTTTCTTTGCAACAATCAGACAACTGTACAAGAATTAGTTCAAAACTCTATTAAAGATATACAGGAAGTTAATATGAATGATTAGACTCGTTCAAAACTCATAAAACTACAAGACAGACGACATGAATTTCTTACTTCTAGCAAAGCTGTTGAACAAAAATTTAAAAACTAAAAGAACTAACGAGTGATTACTTTTGGCAAGTAAAGCTGTCTGAATCTGAAACATATTACTTGACTCGTTGAAAGTTTTCTAAAACATTCAGTGAGATACAAGACACAACAAGGATAACTTTACTCCAAGATAGCTCTTTCAAAAATATATTAAACAATACAATAGTCGACAGCGAACTGTTTTACCAGAAAACCCTGTCCCTAGTTAAATTTGTTGCTATATGACTAGTGCTATATCGATTATTAAAGTGTATCGGAAACTATGTAAACCATGTATATCAATAGACAAGAAAATTCTTGTTGGCCGAAAACATCCACTAAAAAATAAGAAGAACGGGTTATAATTTTACGGTGTTGTATTTATAGTTTTCGTAACAAGAAAGAATTGTATATCGCTGAATATCAACTAGAGTTATGTAATTTCAATATATGATAAACGCGCCTTTGGCGAGTTTATTATATTTGAAATCACAAAACGAGAGTTGATATCCAGCGATATACAATTCTGTCTTGTTACGAAAACTATTTCTCTTTTGCTTTTGTGAATATTGCTTTCTTTTGTTTCAAATAACAACACCGTTGCTAGGTAACGTTAATCCCGGCCAACGAGATTTCAAAGTTGTCCAATAGAAACGTCAAAAAAGTAATAGCACATCACGCGTGATGTGTTATTACTTGGCGCTCGGCCAATGAAATTCCTGCAAAAGTGATTCAAAAAGTCCATATCTAACTCTAGCTTCAAAGTCTCGTTATGTTCCACAAATAACTATCCGTGCAAGGAATAGATAATAATCGTGCATCATAAGAGAATTATAATGAGCTTATTATGGAGAATGTAATATTGCTTTGCTAAGTTAAAATGTTCACACTGCTGCCGAAAAACACTGACAAGGAAATGACACAATTACATTTTACTGATTCTTACTAAAGGGGTATTCCGTTCAAATATAACCAGAATGACAGCACTAACATGCTGGACCTTTTTATCAACAATATACCTGTAAAGTATGGTAGTTTGATATTTAAGCAGACAATGGGTATTATGATAACACTGTTTTAAACCCTTACTTGTCCGTGCATTTTAATGAAGCCGGAATTCTACAAAATCCTCCAAAAGACGTAAATCACATATCTAAATTCTGTATTCTTCTTCAGATATTTTTTATGTTCTTTCATTCAGTTACCATTTTTCAGTAACAGTAAACTGGAAACTAAATACACAACAGTAATTTTAAATATCATATTCATATCTGATTCTCGGATTTGACATACTTATGCGACTTTAAAATTATAAATTGTGACAAAAATGATGATTTAAAATTTCCTATTGTGAAATTTCCATTCCTGGGTTTTAACGTCTTTGTCCCTGTCCCTGCCTACCGCGTATATGTATCTCAGTTGATACGATATGCTATACGAGGACTACACAGACGTTTATTACTAATCAGAAAAATAGGGTTATCAAAAAGTCCCTTGAAATTGACACTTCTATAAATTTTATGGTTGACATCTCTGTCTCGTAACTTGTGGTTGACTAGATCTGGAATTGCATCTTGAATTAAAAGACAACAATCCTAAATATATATTTTGATTTGTTACTGATCGTAAGGTGTTTTGCTGTTGACATATCATTATTTGATGTCTTATTTGGTTTTTCAATTTAGATTCTATTGGTAATTGTTCTCTATCAGTTTTTACACATATTTCGGAACATGGATTTCCAAATGTTTTGAATTGATTTGAACTGAAGAGACATATGTTGTCGAAATCCGCATACGCAGAAATTAGATTCACAGTAAGTTCGGTATTTCCTCACATTGTAGGTGGTGCATACACAGCAGAAGACGCTTATCTTGTTGACATAACCAGTCTCAATTGTCGAACTGACATCATACGTTTGGGAATATCCAAATAAAATGAAAAGAAGACAAATCAAAGGCGTGGGGAAGAGGTAAGTCACACAGTATTTTCATAAATAATAAAATCAAAGTATTCAGTCAAAACCCGTCAACCAGTTCCCAATCCTTAACGCAGGTTGACTTACCTGGAGTTCACGTTGACATGTGAGCACTAAAGACCTATATACATACCACTCACTGCCATCTACGGGTGCGAAAATAAAATATACAAAGCACACAAACATATACAAAGAACTCTCCGCAGAAGCCCCAACAATAAAAAGGCAGAATGGGAACCGGTCAGGACGATTTACACTATCAAAACCGGCGCCGTTAAATGCTCAGTTGTATTGAAGGTGGAGGAAAGTGGAAAAATCAACAAAATGATCTCCGAAAGAAACCAGAACAGGGAACAACCAGAACCCACCGACATCATGTAAATGAGAAGTCTGTTCGACATGCCATAACATAAACTAAAATGGCGGACGGCTGACAGTCCCACGTTTCCCATCTCCGTAATGTAGACGACCAGAAAACAATAATTAAATCCAAAGAGATGCAAACATGCATAATCCAGTGTTAAAATCCAAGAATTTAACAAAAACACTAAACAAAATTTACATCTTGAAGTTTCAATACAGTATCTAGAAAATCAAAAAAAAAATTCAGGATAGCTTCTAGAATTTTCAAGATGTATAATTCAATTCCAATTTTATAATAAACAATGGAAAGACATGAGGTAAATGCATATGAGACAAAGTCTCTACAAATACATAGTAAAATCAAGCAATGCAACAACGCTATTATTTTTGTTCTTAATTTTGAGGTTGCCATGAGGCGTTTAACCATCAGTTTTGCGCATACCTCAGAGTAAGTTCAAGACGGCCCCTAAGCCTGTTTGGGCCGAATTCATCGCTAGATTTCGAGCAACGCTACACCCATTTCTTTTTTAACCCATGGATGCGGGGTTGTGAACAAGCAAATTATTACAGGGATGGGGGTAATTGTAATTAATTGTAATTAATTACAAATTTTGATGTAATTGGAAGTATGTGTAATTGACAAAAATTTGAATTGCATGTAATTGTAATTTAATTAATTACTTACCAAAAAAGTGTGTAATTTCAATTGCTTAACCAATTACATTCAATTACATATACATGCCAAAAGAGGGGGAATAAAAGATGGCTACCACCTTTCTTCTTATGAGTATTCAAGAAACTTTGGATTGTTCCTTACACAAAATATTATTAAGACATGTTTTTTATACAAGAATTATAGGCACTTTTTCTCTCTTGCTTTCAAATGAGGACATTTTTCAAATTGCCGTTTCCTCTGATGCATTTTTAAAATCATTTTAGATGTTTTAAAAGGGCAACTCTTGATAATTAATGTTTGAAATATAAATTAATATAAGCTATGATAGACCGTAATGTGTAAAAAATGATTGAAATATGCTCTTTTTTTCTATCTTGCTTCTATCACAAAACAAACTGCTTCTTATATACTTTTGATTAATATGTGATCATTATTTATAATCATTTAAATTGTTCCATTTGTACCATCTTGTTGTGGGAGAGGATTTATATAGGCCTAGCCTGTTGTCCAATCCCAATGATTATTTAATCAATAAAATTATTTGAATTGAAATGTTTATACATTTAATTTATATTTCAAACATTAATTATCAAGAGTTGCCCTTTTAAAACATCTTAAATGATTTTAAAAATGCATCAGAGGAAACGGCAATTTAAAAAATGTCCTCATTTGAAAGCAAGAGAGAAAAAGTGCCTATAATTCTTGTCTTGATTCTTTGTTAAAGTTTTTATGAAAATCTATTCAGTGGTTCAGGAGGAGTTACGGCTAAGAGATGGGTACCCTCAGGTGTAACGGACGGACAGAAAGACGGAAGAACAACCCCATCACTATATACTCCCACTTTTCAAGTGGCTTCAAATGTAATTTGTAATTTAATTAAAAACATTTGCAAAGTAATTGTAATTTTAATTAATTACATTCCAAAATCCTTGTAATTGTAATTTAATTGAGCATTTTTGAAAAGTTATTGTAATTTAATTAATTGATTTCCAATGTAATTGACCCCCATCCCTGAATCATTAACTAGCAATGTGTTCTTACTATTGCTGTCATTCATTGCATATTTTTGCAGAGGTTTTATTTCCCAGTCAGACAGTACGTACATCAAAAGAGTTAGAAAATAATCAAAATGTGTATCACAGATTCCCAAGTTTTAGGCTAGGAAACTAAAACATCTTGAAAATTTTATATGATACAGAACATAAAATTACAGAGTACCTATATTTAGGTAAGGGCGAAAAAAAATGTTTTGAAGATTTTGTTTTGAAATTTTTAGAATAATAACATGGTATTGCTGCTGTGCACAATCACATGTGTTTACACAAAATGAGTGCGGAGCTTTTAAGGAAATCGGTCAACATACCTCTGATATACCATGAAAGCTGAAACTAAAACAAATTCCAAGAAAAAATCCAATTAAAATAACCTTAAAAAGAATAGGTTCGCAGTGAAAAAAATAATAAAAGTTTGCATGGAAACAGTAACGGGTATCAAAGTATTATAACTTTATTTATTACTTTATTAGGTGTATGTTTAACGCAGAACAGTCAAATAAATAAATACCAAAGGTTTAGTTCATTCAATACCCACTAATTTAACTGACTATTCGTTTGATTCCGTATGACAGAGTATGATGACAAGGGCTTGCTGCGAAATAGTAAAATAACTTCAAATCACGTTTTTTTTCAGTGAGATGAAGCTATTTTTTTATTTTGTATCAAGCCCCTATGGACAAGACAACCAGTGCAGTATATCGATTACCATAGTACAGGTCCTACCTCTGATTTGTTTGTACCTTTCGTGTCTCTATTAAATTGATCTATATCGATGAGCAATTGCTTTACATTCGGTCATATTTTTGGTAGAATTTCTATATTTCAGACATAAATAAGAACCTTTTGATGTCTTAATTATATAGAATGTCTGTTCTCAAGTAGTCATAATACTTTTGAGTTTGGCCATTAGATTTATTAACAGTTTTAATTTTGACATTAAGTCAGCAAATATTTGTATTTAAATAAAATCAACCGATTCCTCTTTGACAAGAAATCCCCAAAGAAGGTCGTTAAGGGTGCAATATTTTTGTAGAGGTTATTACGGCACAGACACGTACCTGTATATAAGGTATACTCAACATGTCATAATAATCATACAGGTTGTAAATTTCAATGTAAAATTTTAAAGTATATTTGCTTTATGCTTCAAACTAAAGTAAAACGGTAAAAGTATTCACTTGAAACGAGGCTTGTTAACCATGATTTATTTATACAAAAATAAGTGGGCGATTTGTTCAGACACCACTTCATATTCTAATGGTAATTACTGTTTTTATAGTTTATCTAAAGGTTGTCCTTTACATGGGCATTTCTGATATAAACAGCAAAATGGGGTTGGCAGTGCTTTGGCAGAAAGCTATAGATGTTACCTAGTTTACCTGGTTCCGGGGTCAAATAATATGAGCTAGTTAGCCCTAAGACCCTTTTATATATGTTTGTGTCTTCATCCGGTTGGTAGACATCTGGTGAGAATCTAATATCCAGATTTTTCCAATAGTTGTTCGGTTGGCTTTTGAACGCATATCAACGACAAAAAGGTAAAAACACGAGAAAAAGGTGTCTAGGACATGGAATTCTTGTTCATAGATTGCGACATTACAGTCGCGATGATCTTAACAGTTTAAGGCTTATTGTAATACCATTGTTTTGTGTTCTATATATGAGATCTATATACCTTTCTTTTGTGTTTTTCCCTTTTCTCTCCAAAAAAAAGATAAAATATTCGTTACTAAGGGGAACAGTACGAACTCCACGGGGAGTGTTATTCCATGGAAGGCAACCGTTTGTTTTTACGTACGGTGTTCTTTGTTGCCTCTGACTTTATGTTTTTCTGTCTTCAAAATATGGGAAATACTATGAAATTACCACACTGCTCAATAATTATGTCAGCCTAAACGTGGGCGGTGTGACATATTGTTATTCTACGTTTCTTCTGATTTTTTTCTTTTATTATTCTTCCAATAGTTTTTGTTCGAGCGATTATTTTGAAATGGCCGAACCAAATGATTTCAAACTTTGCACAAAGTTCAACCACCATCTGAAGTAGTATGCTGTGTGATTAAAACCTTTAAAATGGTCACCATTTCGACGATGACCACCAAAATACGTAAAAATTTAAACTATGTTGGATTTCAATAAAAATTGATTCCTAGTTAGATTTTGAGGCTGCGATTAAGATGAAATCATCGAATTGGTTGTTTAGGGTTGACATCGACTATTGCTTGCAATTGCAAATCTAGTTCCAATTGTTATTGCAACGTCCTATTTCATTGATCAAGGTCATGAAAAACAAAGAAGTTTTTTTTCTCGATAAACGCTTCTTCATGATTAAGATGCTCTGAGGGGTAGAGTATTACCTTTTGTTTTAATGAACACCATTGCAAATAAAACAAATGTTGTTACATAGAATAACACAAGTTAGCAATTATTTTTGCTAATTATGAAAAGTAATACATTGTATACTACATACTGATTCGATTTTTGTATTATATTATTTTATTTATTACTGGTAAATTTTGAAAATAATCGTGAATCAATATATATAAATTCAGAAATGACTAATTTTACCCATAAGAGGTTGAAACCATATATATGTCCCAGCTGATAAGGCTGCTAATAACATCATCATAGTTTGTGGTAAACATTATATAGAAGTACTCCAAAAAGAAATTACCAGTTCCTTTTCAATTAACCCAATTAACGGAAAGTGAAATTACAATCATACATTTTCTAACAGCCACATCAGTAGTATATGGGGACCGGAAATGACGTGACGGAAGTCACGTGACCGGAAGCGGAAGTCACGTGACCGGAAGTATGACTTAATTACCTTGCGCTTGCGCAAGTTTGGGAGGGGATTCCCTTCAAATCTATTTATAGAACGGGGAAACCCGAACTCGTCCCCATATACTACTTGGAGAACCTATACTTTTTGAGACTTGTTTGCGTATTTTCGTGCTGTTGTGATGTCATATTAGGGTAAATCGAGGTCGCTGAATCGATTGGTGCAGGTTTCAAAACCCTAACTCCGAGTGTCAACGAGATATCGGCCCTAAACGGCCCTAAATCGGCCTTTATTTGAAATCGTTCTACTATAGGCATATCATATATGGATTCGAGGTAAATGTATAGTTCTAAAGCGATTAGTCAAAGTAGTTAAGGCCTAAATAGTACTGTTATAGAGATATTGGCCCTTAAACAAAAATCAAAGATCGGCCCTAGGTCGGCCCTAGATCGGCCCTGACATTTAGTATTACTACTATAGACCTATGATATATGGATTCGATGTATCTTTAGGCTTCTAAAGTGATTAGTCAAGGTAGTGAAGGCCTAAAACAACTGTTATGAAGCTATCGGCCCTTAGAAATCTAAAATCGGCCCTAAGTCGGCCCTTATTCGGACCTAGATTGGACTTAATCCGAACTATTGGTACTATAAACATATGAAATATGGATTCGGGGTATCTTTAGTCATCTAAAGCGATTAGTCAAGGTAGTTTAGACCTAAAACGTACTGTTTTAGAGTGATCGGCCCTTAGAAATCAAAGATCGGCCCTAAATCGGCCCTAGATCGGCATTAATCAATACTATTCGTACTATAGACCTATGATATATGGAATCGGGGTATCTCAAGTCATCTAAAGTGATTGGTGTAGGTAGTTAAGGTCTAAAACCTACTGCTATGGAGTTGTCGGCCCTTTNGCGCCATCATATGGTGTTTACATATCTCAACTTGTTCGATTTGCTCGAGTATGTAATAACGTTTGCGATATCTTTTCATAACTGAAAAACTATTACATCAGGGTGTTCGTTATCACAAACTAGTTAAAACCTTGACTAAATTTTATCATCGATATAAAGACTTAGTTCATAAATACAATGCAACCTGTAAGCATCTAATCAAGGCTGGTATTTCACATCCCTTATTTTACGGTAATGTTTTACATAAGAGTAAAAAATACTTAAACTCGCCCAACAAACTTAAAAAAACCTTTAAATCGTCTAATTCATAAGGGTTATAATTACGGTATTGTCGTCAAGTCATTACGT
>MJUU01018868.1:225749-263889 GCA_002080025.1 Modiolus philippinarum
TTTTTTGATAGGGTCTTTGCATTTTAACTAAACACATTCTAAATTTCTAAAATCTGTATTGCATGGACACGGGTTATGTATTCCGGTATATGCATGAAATCATTATCCTAAACTCCTCACAGGAAGGGATCTTGGTGGAAGCTGTATACTGGGGGTACATAACTTACTTTGTCAGTTGGTAATGGGTCTGGACCTGGCATGTCAGTTAACTGCTAGTAGTCTCTTGTGATTTCATGTTTATGTCCGTATATTTAGTTCTTTCAGTTCCATTGTTCACAATTGACTCAGTCCAGTTGCCAACTGAATTTTACTGTTGTTATGATTGTTTTTTGATTTATCACATTGGCCGTAGGGGGAAAGTTTGGGCCTAATAAAACTAGTTTAACCCCGCCGCAGCAGGTTTGCGCCTGTCCTAAGTCAGGAAATTTATTAAGCCTTTGTGTGTCTTGTCTTTTTTCAAGTTAGTTTACTTTATGTCTGTAGGAATCTAGGATGATGTTTATTTCGCTGAACTTGATTACTCTTTATTCAGGCGCCGACTCCGACCTACCGTTGGGTGTGGGGTTTTCTCACCGTTCATTGAAGATCTTATGGTGGCTTTGAGTTGTTAGTACAATATAAAATTCATAAATGAGATCAAAACATATGAAATTTATATGACCCCATTTGTAAATCTTACAATATAGATCTACATGTGCAATTATTTATATATAATTTTCATTTTCTCAGTATAAGCAACTTTTTGAATAAACGGAACAACATATTGCAAGGGAACCGATAGAGACAATATTGTAGCAAGTTTTTCAAATTCATTTTAATTTTTTACTTTTTTAAAAAATGTTAACATTATGATTTTTAAATCATTCTCTAAAGAAATTATATTTGGGCATTTATAGCAGAAGTGAGCTTCATCTTCTAATATATTTAAATTAAAATTTGGGCAGATTTATTTTTCCTTTTTAGCTCACCTGGCCTAAAAGGCCATGTGAGCTTTTGCTATCACTATGCATCCGTCGTCCGTTGTCCGTCCGTCAACAATTTCAAAAATCTTCTCCTCTGAAACCACTGGGCCTAATGAAACCAAACTTTGCCTGAATCATCCCATCCCAGTGTACGGCTTCTCAAAGTGATGTGGGATTTTTTTTCACCGGCCAACCGATATGGTCGCTGTTGCTAAAAAAGGGACATATGGGTAAATGCAGTTTTCGGTCAATAACTCGAAAACAGTTACACCAACAGATATCAAAGAGGTAAAAATGTTAAGAATGGCCAGGTCTACCCACCCTACAATTTTGAAGGAAATCCAAAAACCCGTGTAGGAGTTAATGCCCTTTTATACCGAATTTTCAAAATATTTTAGTCTTTAATTCGAAAACTATTAAAGATAGAGGTCAATTGTAATTTTATAAAATGTTTGCCATGACAAAATCTACATACCCTTCAATCTTAAAATTCCGAAAACCGTGTATGAGGTATTGCCCTGTAATCACGAAAATTTTAAAATTTTTACGGTTTTCGCCATTTATTTCCGAAACTATTAAAGATAAAGGTCAAGTATAAATTGCTATTGCCATGACCAGATCTACCTGCCCTTCAATTTTGGCAGGTAGATCTTGATGGTAGGTCAGCATCCAGGCAAAATTGGGTTACTGTGACAATACATGCCATATAAAGAGGCCAACTTTGTAATCATTGATTACCTATGTTAGACATGTTAAAATTTTGCCAAGAGGCTGATGGTTGCCAGGTAAGCATCTAATTATATTTTTGAATCTACCTCTTTTTAATTCGAAAAATGATCAAATATGCGCATTTTGCACACATTTTTTTTCTAATTTCAAAATTAGTTTTCATTAAGTAGACTAAAAAGATTTTTATTGTTCAGTTTCAACAGACAATTTATGTAGATATTGCATAAATTATCGGATATATATTGGTGCTGCTGAGATGCTCTCTTCAGTGGAGGGAAATTAACTAAAATAAAGTGATGTCACAATTATTGTTAGGTTTTACGTAAAAAGTAAACTGACTGGTCTGTGGTGTTCTTTGTTTTTCAACAGATTTTTGGTGCTTTTAAAGGATTTATTCTCAGTCACATTTGAATGTATCAAAATATGCAATTCAAAATCCATCACTGACATATAATAAAGAGTACGTAAATGTTCTTTCGTGTACATATTGACATTTCCACTGTTCCCAGTCGAGGAAGCAACACATTTGGTTTTCTAAATCCTGAAACGTGCTGGAAACAATGGACTCGAATGTTTTCCGGATGTATAGAGTAAATACATATGTAGACTGCATTATCATAACAATATATAAAATCAATATTGTCAATCCATTTCATAATTTATTACCAAATCGTTTTATCTAGATTGTAAAACTAACAAAAGGATTCCATTGAACTTACAAATGGGAATTTAAAATGAATAGGTAGTTACTGTCGTTTGTTAAGGAACTTAGTCTCTCCATTAAGTACCTTCCTGTGGATAACAAACAAAGTTTAACTCCATGAAAAAGTATTTCCTATCGGATTATCACAGGATAAGCTTAGAAAAGTTCATGTAGATATATAGCGTGTTACTGAGCTCGACCTTCAGTGTTTTTAAATGATATTATATATTTTTTTTTTAATTCAGCTCAATAAATGCGATATGGTTAATTTACATTTTTAACTGTTTTGGATGTGTTTTTCTTTTCGATATTTAAACCTATAGTGTGAATTGGTTGTAATTTAAATACTAAACATTTTGTATTAACGTACATACTTGCTTGGGAATTCGGCTCAATTTCAATTAGTGCTTTTAAAACGTACCAGATAATCCAAAATGCCACCTCTAGGGGAAGGGAAAATGTGGATTACAAATTATATGGACAATTACAACAAAGTGAAAAAGCAACCGAAAAAATTCAATTTCACATCAAGATACAGTACACCCACAAAAAGGAATACACCACAAGCAACGGTAAGTCGTTTTTAAAACATGATATTATATATACATATATAATACCTTAAGCTTCTTATTATAATCAGTGATTGAACTGCTTTGACATTTATGGACGTGTTATCAAGTATACTTCAGCCCAGAACATAGTTACAAGAATACGACTTCATCGTTGTTAATTGAAACAAAAACATGCTACAGTTATGAAAGGATTGTGCTTTACTCAACTCAGTCTGTCTCATTTTCTTGTAGTTTCAAAATGATGCGAGGCATAATCGAGTTTGGTATGTTCAAAACGACCGGTGTCTTATAAAAAGCAGGAGGTGCTTACTCTACCGGTACACCTGATATAACCCATGTTTTTTTTTATTGGGTCCGTGTGTTTCTTCATTTTACTTTTCTGTGTCGTGCTCATGTTATGTCTTTGTTACTTTGTTTTTTCGACGTTGCCATTGACCTTTGATTATTTTAGACTGATGGTTCGGTTCACACTTACCGTAGGTTTGATGGATAAAAGACATTGTAGTCAAACTACTCATATATGATGTTAATCATAATGACAAAGACATATACTTACTACACACTATCAAAAACTACTCTTAACACATAACTGGTGCTCAATCTGATGAATTATACCAAAGACAAGACCAATAACACCATCTTTTTTAAGTTATAATAGGAGCCTTTTCTATATTCAACAAGGAATTTATAATCTGCTATAGTACTGACCGTATATGGGACTTTAGGGACTTTGTGCTACTATTTCCAAACGAATACCGATGCAACACCGTTAACTCATAAACCCAAACTACATCGCAGTATATGGATTACATACAGACATAGAACGTAAATGACGAAGACGAAACATACAGAACATATTATACAAACACCACAAAACTTGAACACTAACGGTGTGAACCCCTTAAACAGGAGTGTCACCAGGTGCTCCGCAAGCGTAAGTATGGCTTGCTTCACATATGACAACCATCACATGTTTTTTTTTATTTGGATTGTTAGTTGTCAAGGAACAAGTATATTTCACTGGAGATAATGACGTGATTCAGATTCATTCCTGGAAAATGGGGAAGCTCAAGACTGTAAAAACAATATCCAACAAAACAGGAAAGGTTCCAGTCCAGGATCAAATAATGTCACGATTTCTTAACTCAATATTGGCTCATCTTATGATAGTTTATGCAAAGAACATGGGATATGGTTTGTGTTTGTCGTTTATGTCAACGTCGCTATAGATAACTTTAACGATCTCCGTATCAACTAATCGCGTAATATTTGTCAGTAATTACTTTCTACGTTATGTAAAAATCGAATTTAAAAAGCCTTTATCAATATTAATATTGACATACAGCGCAATACACAAAGTTCAGCCAACTTTAAAAGCGTACAAATTATCTTTAATGGGAGGGCATGCCTTACTGAATAACGGCTGTAATGAGAAAAAAAAACAGATATAATAAAATATATAAAAAAGATGTGCCTACGTCATCATATTTAGACATTATAAAATTATTTGAAAGTGATTTCCAGGTCACATGTTTTTATTAATAGAGAATAAACGTCAGGTTTTGTGTATTTTAAATTTGAAAAATTTAAACGCGAAGTTTTGAGAACATAATTGAACAATTACATAACCTGTTTGTATTCCCTTTGTGTGAATCTGTCAATAAGAGCAAGAACAAGAATTTGGATCTAGGCCCTGTCACACGCCAACGTTCTAGCTAAAGTGTGTCGGCGATCGAGAATTTTTGAGAAAAAAAAAACAAAAACAAAAACGTTTGCATACATTGTAGAAATTGCAGAAATTCTCTTGTTCATTACGTCAGGCTAGATAAATAATGAGAGGATATGGAGTATAAATGCACATGAAACAAAATCTCTATTAGTACATGGTTACAGTACAATGTACCATAGAATTATCCATAACTTATCTTCAGCGTTCACAAAACGTGTAACGTCGTATGACAACGTTTCACTAGATTATTTGACTCATGCCGAATGTATCCACAACGACCGTCTAACATACATCGAATGTCTGCACAGTGTCAAAGACTACATTTTGACAATCAAATTAATTTATTTCTCCATCCCAAGGTCATTTTCGAAGTTAGACGCTGAAAGCACTGCCACCGAAAACACGGACACATTTGCAGGAGTGGAATGACTTGCGAAAATAACAATATTTTCAAATCAAACAAGTCAGTCTGAGGCTGAAAAAGTAGTGATTTACATTACTGTGGATTTTTTACTTGTTCCTAAACCATTCCTTTCATAATATAGCACTGATTGATACACTACTCGTTAGTAACCTACAAGAGCTACAAAATATCACACCTTAGCAAGTGTAACGTGTACATAACTAACAACAACACGTTGGCAAACGCTTGAATAACATGTCTGTCGACATGTGTGTACCGTGTTTTAGAACGTGTCACTATTTTACAAAACAGTGTGTTATAGATAAGTCGGCTCTAATGCTTTACAGTGTCACAGGGCCAAAATATAGGAAAAACAATGGGCACCACGCCCTTTCACTTGAAATATGGTCTACATCCTCTAGTCAAATTCCATTTCCACTGAACCCTGTTATAATGAATAAAAGTGTTTGTAGGCTTAGTGGATAAAAAAAAATATTTTCATAAAGAGGTCATAGGTCATATCCTTTTATTTGTTCAAATAAATAACAAAATACCGTTACTGTGACTTTAGTTTCTGCATATGGCCATTTCGACGACTTATGTCTCTTCAGTGCAGATTAAATCAAAACATTTGGAAATCCATTAACCAAAATATAAGTAAAATATATATCGTATGCAGCAGATATGACTATTTTACCAAAAGGATTTCAGCCACTTACGTTTGCTAGACTGAATTCCAAAATTTACAGATTGAAAGAGTTCTAGGATGTTTCATAAATTTGAAGGAAAAGATTTTTGCAGTCTTATTATTGGAACTTAATCATACTCGTTCAAAATAGTCATAAAAATACAATGGGCAGCTTTGTAGAAATTGAAAACTTGAATGGTCTTTGAATGTTTCAGGGAATCAAAGAATGACAGATTTTGCAATCTTATTATAGAAAATTATCACTTTTGCTGAAAGAAATTGACTAAGATATGGTTGCTAGGTGGAATTTCAAAAATATTAAAAAAATTAATGGATAGATAAAAGTAACAAAATAACTACCCTTTGAGTGCCAGGAATTTACCAAATTTAGAATTATAGATTTTTTTCACATTTTCATTGCTGGAGATGATAAATTTTACAGTAAGGAATTAAAAAAAGATATGATCGCTCTAGGTAGATTTCCCCTTAAAAATAGGTCTTTGATGGTTGCAGGAAATTGCTAAACTGAAATTAAATATTTTTGCAACCAATCATTATTACTGAAAGGAATCGAGAAAGATATGGTAGCTGGGTAGATTGAAAAAAAAACAATAGGTTTTTGAGACTTTTAGGCAATTTACCAAAATTGGAAGAAAACAACTAATTCATCAATATGAAAAGAAACGCTTGAAATTAGCAGCAAATTACCAAAATTTGAAACCAAAAATGCCAGAGTCATGTCTTTTTGTTTTGAACGAGAAAATATTTTCAGAAAAAGGAAACGGGAAATTTTGAAGGATTTATAGTTTTTTCACACATTTTTGTAATTGATTAAAATCTAAAAAATTGTTATGATATCAAATTTTGGTTATTGATAGGAATCTATATGTCAAGTATAAGCAAAATCAGGAGGACAATCTGAAACAATTATTTTAATTAAATTAATTTTTTGATTAAAATCGTTTAGAAAATTCTAATATTTTCTTATCATGTAATAGGTCAATGAAATGTAAAAGAAACTTCTAAAAACAAATAACCTGATATACCTTGAACAATTTTATTTATTTTAAACATACCATTCAAAGATTTTAATTAAAAGTCAATTTCATTTAGGTATTTTTCTTTTCAATTTCAATTGAATACAATTAATTTTACTTAAAACCTAAAGAAATATAATGGAATAAATTGACATAACAATTTTATACGTATTTTTAAAATAAATAAATATTTGGTAAATAATTGTCTTGTTTACTTTTGGTACCAGACAATGAAACCAGTTGTTTCCTGGTTAATTTGATTTTCCTAAAAAATTGCGAAGGAATATGATCACTGAATAGATTCAAATAAAGATTTTCATATCCCATCATAATTGATTTCAATATCTTTATAATCAAACAACTACTTGTCCCAGGCCTCCGAGTAAACAGGCACCACTCGGATGCAGTTAATCGTTTAAGAGAAGAATGTGTTAAATATTAACAAAAAGATTGTTCCCGTAAATATAGTAGAATAAACAAAAACAAGACAAACAATATACTAAGCAAAAGTAAGAAAGAAGCAATGAAATACGTACAACAACGAAACTGCAGCATTAATCAAAATAATATGTGAGCAATGTCAATGACAAACATATTCAATTGTATCTAATAACACAAATTAAAAGTCTTCATGCTAAAAAAGAAACGTTTTATTTTGTGAACAAAAACGTTGATAAATACATTTGGTATGGCTGTTGTAAGACTGTACAAAATATGTCCCGGCTCGGTCACCAAATGTCTTATTAGAATCGAAATTGTTGTACGTTGTAGTCGATATATTTATGAAAATAATGAATACCCGTTTAATTATTACCAAATAAACAATGAAATAAAAAATAATAATTAATTCAAAACATCTGAAAACTATACAGAGTAACAAGGGAAATAAAGCTGAAGAGACAATGACCCACAAAACCGATATAACAAGTATCACTCAGTCAGTGTATAGTAAATTAAAAATCACTCACTGTTTATCACTTCAATACTTTTCTTGAAATATTTGTCATTTGTTACTATTTTTTTGTGCAATTGTTTGTTGGGTACTAGTAGTTTAATGGTACAGATAGATTGAGTAATAAACGAATATCAGTCGAATATTTCAAATATTTATCAGAAAAATAAGGCTTAATTTGTGTTTTTGTTCTTTAACATTGTAGGCATATTCAGTACGACCAAAAACAGCTTCATCTTGCAATAGATCAGCACGACCAAAGACTCCAACAGTTAACTATGAACCACCGCCTCCACCACAGACTCCTACTGTTTGTTTTGATACAGCTCGACCACAGACTCCATATCATCAAGATTCACACCGACCAAAAACCGCAACACCTGTTTTCGAATCAGCAAGACCAACAACAGCACCAACCACCACAGAAAATTCGAAACAATTTCTTTCATTCCAAGAATTTTCAAAACAATTTAATAACTTGAAAGTAAAATTTGACAGTTATGGCTATGTAATACCTCAAAAATATTTTCCTCCAGAGAAGGACCTAACGGTACAAGGACAACAGATGGCCTTAGCGGAAAGTATGAATTAAACTGATGTTCAGATATTTTTTTTACAGTATTTAATATTAAATGTTCAGTGCTATAAACTAGGAAATAACAAATCGATTGGCGTGAACTTAAAGACACAAACAAACAAAAAGTATCTTTTGAAACCTTGCAATATCTAATTTTTTGTAAATTTTGTTGAAAACTAAGGAGTATCTTCCTCACGCAAAGTTTAGCCGATTTTGGCTTTACATTTAGGTCATATTGGTTATTTGTTCTCTATCAGTTTTTAAATATCTTTGAGTTAATGGTCTTCCAAACATTCAGATTTAATCTGCACTGAAGAGACATAAGTTGTCGAAATGCGCATATGCAGAAATTAAATTCACAGTAACTTCGGTATTTAGTTATTGGACAGACACACTATTCATCTTAGCTTTTGGATATTTTGAAAATGTCAAATTTAATCACCAAATCGTTTCAAAATGTGATCACAACGAAAATGTTACGAACTCTTTAAAAACTAAAACCTAAGATACCGCAAGACACTTACTGGACCAAATAAGTTACGTATATAATCATATAAACACTTTGATGTGGAAAATAATCATAATACTTAAAATGATTCGTAAATAAGAAATCTAATCTAACTTTAATACGTTTCCTAAAGAATAAATGTAATGCATTAATTACACCTAAATCTAATACAACTTAATTACAAAAGTGACAATCAAGAAAAACGAAAGAAAAGCGAGGATAAGAGAAAAGGCAGGACGACAAAATTAATATTAAATTAGTTACTGGAGTTGAATATCGTAAAGTACCAGTTTTGTGGCCAGGAACTAAAATGTGTGCAAGTACTAGATCATGCGATTTGCTTTCTATTTATTGGAATAAGCAATAAAACTTTTTGATATGCTGTTTCTTTGATTATTTGATCATTCATACACCAGTCAATTTTGTAAAGAAAATATCAAACAAAATCATATTACTTCGTTCCATTTTTTGTAGAAATTAGAGAAAATTAATGTAAAACTGAGACCCAAAAGAAAAAAAAAGAAAAAAAGCCTGGATAGCCATATGTACCAATAGGAATATATAAAGAGGCATTAACCTAATATGAGTGCTGCTTTATATGTTGTTTTATTGCTTGTCATAACTAAATCCAATGTTGTCAAGAAAGATGTGTTTTATTAAACACATGTGGGAGATATCAATAAAACAAATATTTCCATATTTTTTTCAGACAGGTAGATAAACGAAGTTAATATCAGTGAATGTTAAAATCTTGTAACTATGTGAAATACAAATTTCATCACAATAACGTGAGAAATCAACATTAAGACTGTCAACATAAAATGTGGTGCTTTCTGTCTCCTCAGTGAAACCAATAATTTAAAGACTTAAACTAATGACGAACACATGATTAAGGTTGATTTCAAACAGACACTTCTTGTTTAAATAGGTAGAACGTGTATACATGTATTTGAATCGTGTACTATAGTTTCTAAGGATAAAAAATAACTAAATACCAAAGTAACTGTGAATTTAGCTTCTGCATATATGCATTTCGATAACTAATTTTTCTTCAGTGCAGATTAATTCAAAACATTGGAAATACATAAACAAAAATGTGTGTAAAAGCTGATAGAGAACAAATTACCATTCGGATCTAAAAAGGAAAGCCAAAATCAGCTAAGGACAGAGCTATGAAAGAGGGAGATACTCCTTAGGTTTTAACTAAATTCTAAAATTTGAATATTTGGATTAAAACTTCCAAAAACCAGAAGCTCCAAGAAGCCTGTATCGCTCACCTGGCTTTCAGCTGCCACAATCAAGCTAACATTGTAAGTTATACAGTTGAACTTCAGTCTCTCAAACTTTGGTAGCTCGAACACCACCGATATCTTGAACTGTATTTAATGTCTGATCATGTTTTACTATAATTCTTTTTTTTTACAAAAACGTTCTTGCTCAGGACCACTTTCGACGCCACTTTTTAAGTTGAGACATCATTTTGTAAATGGCGGTCAACGACACCATATTTTTAAGTTACGACATCAATGTCTATTTTGAAACAAATTTCATTGAAATCGGACAATGTTGAATTTTCCCGCCTTTTTTGACAGCCATTTGAAAATGGCAGTCAACAAACAATTTTCAACACCAGTTTTGAAGTAGCAATATCAATATCCACTTTCAAACAAAATTTCATTTAAATCGGGCAATGTTGAATTTTACCACATTTTTGGCAGCCATTTTGAAAATGGCGGTCAACAAACAATTTTCAAATCCGATTTTGAAGTCGCAACAATAATATCTATTTGGAAACCAAATTTTATTGAAATCGGACAATGTTGAATTTTCCCACCTTTTTTGGCGGCCATTTTGAAAATGACGGTCATCGAACAATTTTCAACACCAGTTTTGAAGTCACCACAGCATGGCAAACATTTAATCAATTTACACTTAACCGTCATCTCCTATAGTTTTGAAAATAAAAGGCGAAAATAAGAAGATTTTAAAAATTCCATGAAAAAAGGGCAGTACTGACTACTGGGTTGCTAAAAACCCCCGGGATGAACAGTCCTAAAGCAGACGCATCGACCCAGTGATAATCAGTAACAGAATACCGAAGTTACTGTGAATTAAGCTTTTGACAACAACTTATGTCTCTTATTAGTGCAGATCTAATTATAACATGAGGAATACCATTTAAGAATTTTTTGTAAAATATAACCCAAAAGATCTAAATGAAAATCCAAAATAAAATAGTCATAATTGAGTCGAGGTATATGACACAATTTCCTTAATTTGTTTGTGCTTCAATTTCTTTTTAAGGAGGAGATGGAAAAACTCAAGCTAAAACAGTTCCAGATACAGTGGATAATGTTCTACAAACAGACACAGTCCCTGATGAAGAAGAAAAGAAGGAAGAAGAAGAACAAAAAGACACAACAGGTAAGTACATTTTATATTACAAGTTTTTCCAATTATTGCAAATGGAACAATGGATAAAGACAAGGACAGTGGATCCCATGCTGCAGTATACAATTGTATCTTGACGGAATGATAGACATAAGTTTACATGTAATTTACATGTCTTAAGTATTTCATTTAGACTTAGAGAAGTATGTTAACTGACGTAAATCTAATTCATATTGGCTAATAAATGTGCACACAGCAATTGATGCAAAACTTGAACCATTTAAATCAAATCATTGAGATAAGAGGGGGTTGAAGACCTTTTCTATTAATGTGTTTTGGTGATTTTAGGTTTGTTGTTTAATGTTTTTGGTGAAATTTGGTGTTTTCTGTCCTGTTAAATTTGTACTTTGTGTTAACTGTTTAAGGAAGATAAAAAGTACCGTTTGTTTTTAATGGGGATGTGGCAAGACCTTTCCCTGTTAATGTGTTATGAGCACTTTATTTAGTTGTTAACTGTTTTGGGGGAAATAAAAATTTGTTAGCCTGTTCATGAAACCCCTCTTGCCCCTCAGATAATGTTCAACATTTTGCACAGTCCAAAACAGGTGAAAAGTGTGACATCTTTGAGGATTTTCACAAAAACTGATGTATTTGGAGACTTTCAAAAGTAAAACACGGTTCTTGATGGACCCCAATCGCGGATCGGGTCATCATAACCCTTCCGAAGTATCTGATAATAACTATGGCATTTAACTTCAATATAACAGGATCATAATCATCTTGATACCTAAAAACCGGACAGGTGCCTAAACGCTTGAATGAGATACAAATTCCCTTTTTTGATCCAGAAAGGGAGAACCAAAATAAATGATATTTTGATTCAAATTAAAAGGTTTAAATAATGTAGAAACCTGTTTTTATCCAGATTTAAAATTTCAAAAGGAAATAAGGAAATAGTAATTTTGTTTGTTTTTGTTTTTTAAATTGTTTTGTTCTTGATTTTTGCTTTTGGGTGTTTTTTTTTGTTTTTTGTTAAGACCTTCCAAGAAGTATTTCAATACAAATGCATTCAGTTTGTTTCAGTAAAGATGGTACAAATATGAAAACGAACATCATCAGCCGTTGCACAAGTCCGGGCGAAATTGACAATACAAGATGATAACATTTTCAAAGCATGCAGGTATTTAATAAGCGTCAAAACGTCTTTGTCGAGTTTGATGTACAAAAAAAAATAATAATCAACCTAAATAAGTCCGTTCGGGGACATATTTCAAAAAGATTTCCATTTTTTAATGAATAAGCCATGCGTTCTTACGATCTTTAGTTCGCACAAAAGTTCAATATTCAAATAAAAAAAGTAATCTAGTCCTTATCAGTGTGATGTATTCCGGTTAACTATAAAGTGGATGATAGTATTGGGACTACTTTTAATAATAAATCACACTTCATAGACTTTTTTGTAGTCACGCGACTCATATATTATGGTAAAATTTATGGACGTGGACTTTTTTTTTAACTTTACACCAGATTCTAAGGATAAACTTAGCATAGTTTAATCAAAGTTCTGCATTATCAGCAAATAAGTAGTACAAAGATTATTTTGGACGTGTTTTAATCATAATAAAAACTGAATCAATGATAAAATAATTACTCCAATGTTGATGTTTATAAATGAAATCGGAGTATCGAGTGTCTTATTCAAAATTATATTTAAATGAAGACTCTACAAGTGGGAGAAAACAAAAAGCTATATGTTACAAGTTAAGAACAACAATAATTAGTATATATTGCCATATCTGGGTTAGAGAGGTAAGTCATCTTAGATATATATATAATCCGTAGTTCATAGACAGAAAAACTCACTTTAAAATATATGTCCTTTTCATTGTCTTGTTCACTTATAATTTTTATAAGGAGCAAATTTACACTTGTTTTCCAATCCTATTGTATTTGAATGTATTGTTAATTGTCTATGAATAGTTATGTCTTTCCTATCAAATACAATGGAATAAATGCACACAAAACTCTGCATTCAAATTGTTTTACATTCGTACTAAGCTGATTTCCTTTAACAGTTATCAAAGATAAGAAAAATGAGTTTTTGCCTAAAGAATGTTAAAACTTTTATCGTCGTTATTTTCATACTATACATGATAATTTTTCACCCAGTACTTAGTAAATTACAGTTCGGATTGAAACTTCATTTTTTCAACAAGAGACTGATATATATTAAAGATCTTTTAAATACTAGTACTAATCGTTTATAAGCCTTGATTGATAAGGCGGTCAAGAAGATATCTATGCCCAATTGGAAAGTCTGAATAATTGGTGCTAGCTCTCTCAACCGAATCAGTTGTGAACGATACATTCCGTAAGTAGGAGAAGCTGGAATATTACTATCCACGTCTGGGAAATTGATAATTTTGAAAATAAAGTCGTCCCTTTTGTCGTTAATTTAAGTATTGGATATGACAATTTTCGTCAAAGTCGAGATGTAAGTTTTCTGTTGTTTTCTTTATCTCTAGTTATAAAGTATATATTGATGGAGTCCATTTAACAAAAGATGCGTTTTTAATTGAAAGAACATCATCAATGTATCTTTAAATGAGATTGAAGGATCTAATTTCCTTAATTAAATGATCATTTACGAGTCCTTTACCAAATTCCGTTCCGAAAGAGTATAAGATCAAGCTTCCCAGTAGATGAGCACAATTCGTGCCCATTGATATACCAACTTGCTGTTGATAAATACTATCTCCAAATATGACAAATATATAATCAACAAAAAAACAAGCAAACTTCACTCCTGTTTTTCATTGAAGCAAAATTTTCCCTTTTAATTGTTTTTTTTTAACAAAATGTGAATTTATTACCTAAAACAACAGATTTAGATCACATTATGCTTCATTTGATAAGAAAACGTTAGAACTTCAAAGATATGAAGGACCCGTATTTTCATCACAGTCGGATTTCGGGGGTGGTGGGGGTGCGTAGTGGCTTACCTCCCCCTTTCACCATCAAAGACAAAAATTATTGTGGGAATTCTGTATTAAATTACCCATATACCTGTTTTTACGAAATTTATGTTAAAATGATATGTTTGTCGTTCTTTTTAATAAATAACCAGTGAAACATTTTTTTGCCTCGCTCCGCTTGGCAGTTTTCTTACTGTTTTCAGGAATTACGCCCTTTTTTAATTCTTTATCCATGCTTTTTGTTTTCCGTTCTTTTCAGCTGTACGTTAATAATGAAAAGATATTGAGTAATTGTACATAATACAACGTCTCTACAAATGAATGGTAAAAACAAGCATTGGAACAACGCTTTCATTGTAGTGCTTCATCTTGAAGTCACCATGAAGCCTTCAATAATTGTTGATTAAAAATAAATATGGTTCAAATGTGTTAAAATTGTGACGTTGAAGACAAATTCTGTAATGAACATCTTATGACTAACATTTGTCACCCGTCACTGGTGAATGAAAACGTTGTGGTTTTGTATACAAAACACGGGGTTCAAATTTAGAACACATTGACTACGGGGAATATGGAAGAATTCTCGTAATAGTTATGTTAAGTATTAGATTAGTTTTTATTTAATAGGTAATACCACTATGAATGCATTACCTATACAAAATTGTTTTTCTGAAGAAATGCATTGGACGATATCCAGATTTGATAGATTAATTTTCAATTCCAATTTCCAATTTTATTGAAGACGGTTTAGTTTAAGTTTTGGCTTCTTCTTTGAGGGTTTTCTCTTTTTGCCACTTTAGTGTGATTTGTGCACCGAGCGACAAAAACATTTTACCTGTATGAGACAAGGCTTGTACATCGAACGACAAAAATATTTTACCTGTGTGAAAAAAATTCTAGGTTTTGACAATATTATGGCTTTGACATTTAACACAATCTGAGCACACAGAAGCTATAGTTAGTCGTCATATAAGCGGGAGGTTGATGCATCATTAAACCTGGTTTAACCCACCATTTTATTTATAAAATGACAGTTCCAAGTCGGGAATATGACGGCTTGCCAAAAATGTTCTGTGTTGGATTGTGTTTCCCTGATTCAGTCGAATGTTATACGGATTTTCCTTACTGGTCTCTCCATTTGATCGATTCGGACTTTTGTTGTCACTTTTATTGATGCTAGAATTATCATTTCTTTTCATTGTCTACGATCTTTGAATAACAATGGCTGTTGAGTGGCTAACGGGCACTACCGAAATAGAAGGGGATGTTTCGCGCGCCATAAAACTGGTTCAACCTACCATTTCTATTGAAATGCCAGTATCAAGTCAGGACCATTTTCCGGTATAGTTCCACCTGCTTTGTCTTTTTGCCTCTTGGACTTTGGCTCTTGATAATTCTGTTCGGCAATTTTTTTACTACTCTTAAAAAAGCGGGAAAATTTAAAGTGCTCCAAATTAGATTACATTTTACAAAAACACTGTACAGGTAGTGTAGAACTTATTTCTTGGTCAAAAGTTTCAAAATGGTGGCCATTGTCATGGAGATGGAAAAGGACGGGAAAATTTTAAACGCTTCAAACTACATGTAATTTTACGGAAATGGTGTAAAAGTAGGGTAGAACCTATATTAAGCCCAAAAATGTTTAAGATGGCCCCGTTTCCATGGAAACAGAAAATAAGCCGGAAAATTAAGTTCTCCAGATTTCAGATTATATAAGCGGTGAAGAATTTATTTTATTAAAAAAAATCTTCCTTTTCAAAATGGTAGCCGTTGCCATGGAAATGGAAAATGGCGGGAATTTCAAAGCTTGCTACAAATGTTATGAAATTTAGGAGAAAAATTGTTGAAGTATCGTTTCTTTTGAACAAATTATTTTCAAAATGACGCTTGTTGCCATTGAAATGGAAAAAGGGCGAGAAAATTATTTTTTTTTACAAATTTAATGAGTTTCACATAAAGGTTGTAAACGATGTGTAGGTTTCATATTTAAGTTTTGAATACTGATATGGGAGTTCGTTTGGGAGACTTTTTGTTTGCATCCAAACACAGTAATTATGTCAATTCATTTTAAAGAATAGCCAGTTCTATACAACTCTAATTGGTTCCTCGTCGAGCAAAATGTGTGCACATGACAAAATTATGATAACCTATAGAGAAAACGGAACTGTAAATTCACTTTAAATGTTGTGTAGATATATGAAAAGTTGAAAATTGAGGCATATCCAGGTCTACCTTTTAATTCACATATAGAAATTTTGAAACTAACGAAGATCCTTATGTCAAACTTGTGTCAAATTCTTTTCATTGGCATCAACTTTCTGCTTCACAACATTTAAGGATGTTCGCTGGTCAGTTTACAAAAAAAACATAGGATTTCAGATAAATATTATTTTTTGTCAGAAAAGAATGAAATAATTTAAGTGAAAAAAAATATATGTAAGTTACTGATCTCATTTTTCAGATAAAAGTGATTAATCATTTAGCCGAAAACAGAACTTTTCTGAATTTTGCATTGGTTCATCGTTAAACAAATGTGACAAAATTTATATGCTTTAATGAAATTTGCCAGAAAGCTCCTTAATCTAATTGTCGGTAAAAAATTCTTATGCTTTTGAACAAAAAAGTCCGAAAATATGACAGAAACCAGCGAGTATCCTTAAAATATCTCGTTATCGAGTACACAACTGGTTAGACAACATGGTATGATGTAAAATTCATGCACAAACCAGGAAATTCCAATCCGAGTAATGCACTGGAGTAATGGTGCATTAAATGATAACCCGCTACTTTTCACAAAATTTCAATGTTTCAAGGGACATTACTCGAGAGCCCTTTGATCCTCTGACGCCAATGTCGAATTTGGTCTGAGTTTTGTGTTAAACGACTTGCATACCAAGATTGAAGAAAGTGTGTTAATTCATTCTCAATTGATCGGTCGTAAAACTTCGGGGAGGTTGGTGGCGAACGAACACACGACTAAGGATCACACAATACCTCATTACTAAGTGTAGCGGGGTAAAAAAAAAACCCAAATTTGGACTTTATTGTGCAAGCGATAGTTTCAGTTTGAGCAATTGGTCTTTTGAATCGTCAAAATGTTAGTTTAATTCTTTGTTCGTTATATTTGTAGTAGCAGCTATTTTTATCAATAATGATTATGATTTTGTTTCTCAACTGGCAGCATCCTACTTCTCAACAGTATGATAATGTAAAATAAAACTACCAGCTTTTTGAACTTCTATTTCCCTGGATAAAAAGTGTTACAGCAGAAATGGTACAGTCATTTTTTCTTGTAAAATCTGTAAAGTGAGGACAGAAAATGCGAAATAAGATTGTTGGTTGTGGGGACGGAGATCAGTGTTGGCGTGGGGACGGAGATCAATTCTGTTATTTACATATTATTGTGTAGTAGTGGTTTAGATTTTTGTATGACATCTTCAGTTGTTATCTTGCTTTATTTTACATAGTGTAGCTGACATAATCAAATTTAACACTTGTCGTGAAAGATATTTCAGTTTATAAGACATTATATATGTCAAAGAGAACATGAAAGGATGGAAAAGTGTAACGTTTACTTTGAAACCTTTTTAAAGTAGATGCAAATTTAAAAAAAAAACTGATGTACCTTTTTTTATGAATGGCTACTTTTGAAATTTACTTCGTCTTCAAATGTGTGTAAGCTTTATATAGCCAATTGTTCGATATTGCTTATCCTGCCTTTAGGCATGTTTAAAATGATTGATACATACAACTGTACTGGAATATTTAAGATATTGTAACCTTAATGCCTTTCAGTAACATTTTCTTTCATAACGCTGGACCCAGTTATATTGGCATAGTGGTTTGATTTCAAGACATTTCAGGTAATACGGGGAAAAACGGCGGTATAATACCGACAGAACAAGGGATTACATCAGCAAATGAATACCGAAGTGATGATCACAAAAATTGAAGTCCAAAGACATGGCAAAAAAGCAACAGAGACAAACAAGAACGCGGGACAGCTACAATGCACGGAAATAAAGAACTGAGGCACTCATAGTGTGAATTACTCCCATGAAAACCGGGAGTGACATTAGGTGCTCCGGAAGGGTAAGCATGTCCTGCTCCACTAACGACAGCCGTCAAACTATCAGGTAATGGTGATACACAAACACTATTACTGTTACAATGTTAACAACACTACAAAACATCTTTCAGTGCAGTCCTGTATAAGCTATTTAGTATAGTAAGCAAAACTGGAACACATATACATCAGAACTGGATGCTTGTTTTGTCATGTTAACACGTTAATAGTTACACTCTTCAGATTATGTATTCGAAAATTTGATTGATTGATTGATTGATTAATCAAAGTTTAACGTCCATTTAAACTATATCAGGACGAGATAAATGAATAAATAAAAAATTCAAGTTAAAGAAAAAGAAATAAAGGAATATATTGGTCATTGGCTTGTTCTTGTCTTCTTATAAAATTTTAGTTTCTTGATATTTGGGTTATTGGATGTGGCTTGTTTCCATTGATTTATTCACTTTTTTTACCTTTTTGGGACCATTTAGGGCTTGCTATATGGTGTGAGGTTCCTCACTGTGTTGAAGACCGTACGGTGACCCCTAGATGCTTTGTTTTGGGTCGTTTTAACCTGGATAGGGGATGTTGTCTCCTTGACATTTACCCAATTTCCTTTCTTCATATAGAAAGGGACAACCGGTTTTGATTGCCATTGACAAACGAAGAAATGGGTAGGGGCAGGAAATTTAGCCTTCTATACGACCCCCAGTGAGTCTGTGCACCTTGGAAAAACATAGAAGGGGCCTTTATACTGCATGGAGTGTGGCGTTTCTCCGCGCAGTTTGGCAACAATAGTTCGTGGTCATGCTTTCCGTATTTTAACCTGACTACCCATAATATACATGTCATTCCCCATCTACCACCTGGGAACGCGCCCGGCAGCTTTGAAGCCGTAGTCCCTAAAATCCGATTCAGACGCCGGGTCGAAAATGGCGAGATGGAATAATATGAATATGGGAACTAAATGCATTACAGTGGGATTATTCTTCATAATAATAATGTTATTTTGTTAATTTTAGCATATATGTCCGTCCAAATTGAAAGTTGTAGAGACATAAGATAATAAGCAATTAGGTCCTCTTCGTGTTCAACAAAGTGCGCACCCAAAGTAACTAATTAACACAATTTTCATTAACATAGCTCCTTTCAAAATATGACTGTTTGACATTTCACTAGCTTGAATACATTATGTAAATATAACAAACAATTTACATATGGATTGTAGGTTTCCAGGAGTTCGTTTTTGATTTCCACTAAAGCGACTTGACTTGTCAAAATGGTGATCTACATAACTGAAATTTCGGTATTGGGCCATGTCCATTTGTATTTCGGTAGAAAATAATTTTTACTACAAATTATGGTTTACATCTGCAATAAGCATTGAACATGCTGGAATATACTGCGTTCGAATATACTTCTGGATTGTAGGTTTCCAACTGTTGGAATATACATATGGATTGTAATTTGGAATATACATATAGATTGTAGGTTTTGAGCCATGAATCTACATAACTGAAATTTCGGTATTGGGCCATGTCCATTTGCATTTCGAAGGAAAATTATTTTTACCACAAATTATGGTTTACATCCGCAATTAGCATGTCTGTTTAATAGAAATTTACTGTTTTATCAAAATTCATGCTGTAATATACTTCTTTTTGGACTTCTTTTGGATTACGACTTTCCATATTATTTGATTCTAATACTGCTGATGAGAGGTTACTCCTTGAAACACGTGTACAGCATAACGAAATTTACTATTTTTATGCAACTTCGGTATTTTATTGGACCGATGCCGCTGCTGGTGGAACAGAGGTCACCGCGGGTATTCACCAGCCCAATGATATGAAAATTTTACCTTGCGTTTACTAGAAATTTACTGTTTTATCAAAATTCTAACAACCTTAAAATATTGAGGCTGCATTCCGTGTATAGCACTCTGTAGATGTCCCTGGTACTGGATTTTGCCTCGCTTTACAGATTTTACTAGAAAAAAATGACTGTAACATTTCTACTGTAACACTTTTTATCCATGGAAATAGAAGTTCAAAGAGCTAGTGGTTTTATTTTACATTAGCATACTCAAATACAGACTGTCAAGGCAAAAGGCAGTGATGTCGCTACTTTGTGTTGGATGTTTTGATAGTTTACCGTACAAATATCAATTATTGCTATGACTCGGAAATGTCTCTGATAACTGCTTTGTTCCGCAATATATCTTATATCTTCCACTGTATCCTTGATCTTTACTTACAAGACAAAAACGACCGACTTGCCTGTTCACTCCCGCTTCAAATCTCCGTCCCCTTACGTTGTGTTGTACGCGGTGCTTCTGTTTAGACTCTATAAAAGGATGCAAATTGAATAGGACCCCTTTTCTGTGGCAATAGGTTTGTTTAACATTACATGGCCTTGTGACAAGCGTTAATTCTATTGGTTGATTGGTGATTACTTATATTGAATGTTCTAATACCCAATCTATAATCAGTACAAGGTCAAAGGTTCCTAACCTCTTTCATGATCATATTTGTTTACAAACTACTAGACGTAACAATAAATAATTATTTTGCAAGGTTTGGAGTTTTAAACAAATAAAACAAATTAACAACACTAGCGATTAACACATTTTAAACGAACATATAAATAAGACTTATAAGTACATCTAGACATCTGATATGTCCGGATGAACGACCACTTTGAGGACATTTGGTTAAAAGGACACTTTGGATACAGTAAAGTATTAAAGCATTAACTACATTATGTCTTTTCTGTAGGAAAACACTTAAATCACTAAAAGTTAGTTATTAAGGTAAGAGAAAGCTATTTTCATTGTTCAAAATGATTTTTTAAAATGTGCTGCTATTTTGGGTGATACATTCTATTAAGCAACAACAAGGCATATTGGCTAAATGTATATAACATAGCTTGATGTGGTTGGGAAATTACCATAACTGGAATCTGTTTACATATACCATGAATTGACTTGATATGTACTCTTAAGATGTTGCAAAACACATCATAAAAAGAATAGACAAAAGAAAACACCTAAATTGACTTAAAATTTTAACAACTGGCGTAATTTGCCAGAGAACCCAACAATAAATGCATAAATGAAAGACGATAAACGTAAACAAGGATAGGAACTCTGGACAGCTGGACATGACATATTCAGTATATTTCGGCAATACCAATTAGAGACCAGTATGTGTGTCAGGTCATTGGATTCAAAAGCTTATTAAATAGATTCATGCAGAATATTTTGTCGATATCCCTGATTACGTAAAGAATGTAAGGTACGCTCAAGTTTTCGGGATTTTTTATCAGTTCCTGGCATTTTTAACAACATTTCCGGAAAAAAGTGGATGAGAATTGCCCTTAGTACTAAGCTGTTTGCGAGTCATATTTTGATATCTGATGTTCGTATCTTCTGTAAAACTTAAATACAACAATTTATGAAATCTTTAACCCTGTTGTAAAAGTTTGGCTGTAATGTAAGCTTACGTTCATTAAGATCGCCAAGAGTGGAACAAGTACGTGCGGATCGTACTAGTTGGGATATTTTAACCCTTTAGGATGGAGCTAGAGGAACGTCGCCGTCAAGAATAGGGAAGTTAGTAATACTGCAATCAAAATCATCCCTGTTATCATAAATTTTAGCTTTTATTTTACTATAGTCAATTATGATAGTTAGATCCAGAACTTTCCGGTTTTAATAAGGAATCGTGTCTGGGACTAATATAGCAGGGATTTGAAACTATTTAAAAACCAGTTTGATCGAATAAAAAGAGGCTCTCAAGAGCCTGTATCGCTCACCTGGACCATTGCCAATACATAAAGTCAAATGAACTTCTATGATAAGTGGTATTTTTTCAAACTATGTAAACAAACCTTTATCTTATATGATCCAACTTGAATAAACTATTATTCCCTATTGCCTGCCATCTTGAATAAGGGATGGATCGGCAGGACTTAATTTTAAAGAGAATTAAGTGTTGTGACAAAGTTTATTTTCAACTGGCTAGATGGTTTTAAAGGAGAAGATCTTTGAAGGTACTCCAATATTAAACTATGTTTCCAATCGATAGCCAATTTCATTAGGTGCAAATTTGAGGGACATCTATTTTGATGGGACCATCTAAGATACATTGTGATTAAGTTTTGTTCTAACTAGCCCAGTTGTTTCAGACGAAAAATTCTTTGTATGCTTTTTCCATAGGGTCCAGTAATAAATAAAGTTTCCTGCAGGTGGCCATGTTGGATGACAGATAAGAACCTAAGTAACAATACTTAGTCAGCATCTCGTAAGCATTTCCATCATGCCATGCTAGGTACAAATCTATTTCTATTCATACTAGTCACCAACTGTTCATTTCAGACATTGTTAAATGCAACAGTGTGTGCAGGCTATAAAGCCTAAAAGCTGTTGCTTCATTAGTGTAAGCAAGAAATTTGTTTGGTAGGATAAAACCCTCAACACAGTATACTTTACATACAAAAATTATTATGATATATATTATGGTAAAGATTATGAAAATATTTTTGTAAAAAATTGTATAAATTTGTACAAAAACGCCTATTTTGCTCTTGATTATGGAAGAAATAAATGTTTTAAATAAAGTGAAAGCAGGAAATTTCTCTAAAACTTAAAAGAAAAACATTATTCAAATAAGATTTGAAAAAAAAATTAAAACAAAGATAACCAATAACAAAAAAAATGTGAAAAACAGGCAATAGCTCCTACACAGGCCTCTGGATTTTCTTCAAAATAAAAGAGAGTGCAGAACATTTTTCCATTTACACATCACCTTTCTCTATTACAGTTTTTGAAATAAAAAAAAATAAAAAATTTTGATGATTTGAAAAAGAGCTGTAACTCCTAGACGGGTTTTCCGATTTGCATGGCAGACAGATCTTGGCATTCTGAACGATTTTAACCTATTTCAGATTTTAATTATCCGTAAACATTTGTAGTTATTGGAAAAAACTGCAATTTACCCCTATGTTCTATTTTTAGCAACGGCAGCCATGTTTTTCATCGGATCATAATAATGTGAGGATCGTTTGTAGGGAACATGTCATAGATGATTAATATCAAGTTTCAAACCAATCCCTGCAGTGGTTTCAGAGAAGATTTTTGAAAAGGTTTACGACGGACGCCGGACGCAAAGTGATGGCAAAACTAAAAAGCTGTGCCCAGATTACGGCTGTAACTTTTGATTTACTCAACATAAAATTATTCTAAAAAGTTTGCCGAAAAGCTGATTTATCGCGTATTTACAGCATTAAATTTTCATTCACCTTTTTAAAAATGGGTAATATATGCATGATGGTTGTCTTCTTGTGTAAAGAGGTCGTAAAATTATCGAGAAATCGTCCAATAAACAAATGACAGTTATCGATGATTGACGATTAAAATAATGAATATCAAGAAAATTGGCTAACTTTAACTCGCTAGTTGACATGTTAAATTCCATCCTACTGTTGCGAAATTTCTCCAGGATAAAGCTCTTTGTATTGGCTTTATAGCAATATATAATTTATGCAGGAAAGATTTTTTACAGTGCTAATAATTTTTTTTTAATTGATGTGACCCTGCCCATGCAATTTTTAGATACAAATTTTTGAGTTCGAACACTTAACATTTCCCTGTGTATTTTACAACTAAATTTTCAACTAAATTTTAAAAAATCATGATTTGCATCGAAGGTTCATCTTTTCAATCATATAAATTTTGAACCATTAAATAATTTGGGAAAAATAGACTGTGTACTAAAAAAAATCATGAAGTGTAAAATTTTGCGGTATATTTCTGAAAAAAGCCAGAATTTTCCAAGTTTTAGAGCAAAATTTGTGTACTTTGGAATACATTTATTTTTTCAAAAATTATACCATGATTTGCAGCAATCTTTTTCCTATACAATGATGTATTAAAGTCGATGGAAAAATCTAGCTGTAAATTATATAAAAAATACCTATGTTTCAACAGAGAAATGCTCAAAAATACGACGATTTACAGGTAAATCTGCCGCGACACCGACATTGTAAGAAATGTGAATGCTTCCAATCTCTGTTCAATTAGTCCCAGATCGTGTTTAGGTCATGGGATCTCAAAGCTAAAAACGGATTCATTCAGAATATCCAAACCAATATCCCTATAACCCAAAAATACAGGTTACGCCACGCTTTTTATATTTTCTTATTAGTTTCTTGCAAATTAACAAATTTTGCTAAACCGAGGATAAGAAATTTCATTAGTTGTAGGATGTTTGTGTGCTACTCCATATAACGACATGAGATGTTAGTATCTTATTTAAATCTTCTTGAATGTATTTCAATACTCTCAACCTTCTTCAGAAAGTTCGGGTGTGCTAGTAAGATATTGCCAATTAGAGTCGTCAATATGTATGCGAATCTTACAAGTTTAAGATACATACATCCCTGTAGAATTTAGCTAGAGGAACTTCGACGTCAAGGACAGGATTTATCAATCTATAGTTTCATTCTTTTTTGCATTGTTTGATGCAGTAAAAATATAAGAAAATCAGATATTATAACAAAACAGATTCAAGGTGAAATCTGATGAAACGACCTTCATCCTTCATGAAAAAAATACCAACAAAAAAGTTTAATTCAATACTCAACCATTTGTCATCTGATTCAAAAAAGTCTTGAAGTTTTTGGTAATTTTAAATAAATTTAAACTTTCAGAGAGCTTATGTAAGCCAAAATAGTGTCTTGTGAAATAGTGTCCGGGTGTGTTATATTTGTATGGAAAATCCCACAGAGGTCGAAAGTAATCACTCCAGCGTTTTATTCCGTCCTCGGACTTTATTATAGGTAACAATTGTTATGCCGCACAGTATTTTACAGCAGACACTTAATCCTACACTTACGGTGGTTTCAACAATGATAACACGAAAGTACTGCCTGAAAAGGGGATACAAAAAACATCAAACTAAAAACAAGAAACTCAAAGGACAAGATATTAAATAAGGAAGGAACGCACAACAGATAATTTCACAATTTAAAAAATCCGAAAATAAAACCGCTCATGCTGTTGTTTAAGAATTTGACTTGCCGAAAAGTAATCAAACATCAATCGCATTATTATATAAGTGTAAACAAAAGTCGAGGTAACCTTGATGTTAAAATACTTCATGTAAGACCACCGCGTTGTTGTCGGGTTGTCCATACTTTTTGCCCCTCAGCATTGACATTTACCAGACATGAGTCATAAAATATTGATACTAGATCACTACTGAGCCGACTTAAATATCACTCCAAAATAGTGGTAGTAATATTGTATTAATAACTACTTTTGAAAAAAAAACCTGTAAAGATACTTTAACAATGCCATTTTCTGCATTAGAGTGATCTCCCTTTTCTTGTGGATAGTTTTTGTCATCTGTAGATTAATGATCTTTCAGATGTATTGAATTTTTGATAATTTCATGTTTAAGGAAACTTTCAATTTCAATTTAGTTGATACAAAATTGCCATTACTTTCTTTCGCAAAATAATTTTTAGATAACGGGATTAGCCAGGGAGAAAAACTTAATATGAAGTCCTTTGTGAATAATTACATTCAAAGAAAATGAAAATTGTGTATTTCGATGAGACAGAAACATAAAATAATCTATCTATTGAATTTATAATAATGGGTATTAAACTGATATTTATACAACTTACTAAACAATTTATTGTTGGTTGAAATATTTAATGATGAGTAAAAGAAATATTTCATTAGATGGTCCATAACAACATTATGTTTACATTTCGATAGTGTTGGTACACGTTAATTGTGCAGAATAATTTAATAGTAGATGTTGGAAGTAATCTTGTGCAGAAATACACTTTTATTTCTTTACTCATTATTTTATTGGATAAATTAGTTCAAAAGAAAAATATGTATTGTGAGTATTATGTTACAAAACAGATGAACTTGAAAATGATAAAATCTAATTGCGGACACAAATTTCTGTGCACAAATATTAGACCAAAAGTATTGTGGAGTTGTGACTGTCACAGCTTTTCTCAATTTCTTGATTATTTCCTTGGCTGGCAACTTTTATGATTATTTTTTTTTAATTTGAAAAGTTGCTACCGAACACTACCGCAACGGAAGGGGATTTTTGGCGCGCCATAAAACCGGTTTAAAGTGCCTGTGCCAAGTCAAGACCATTGTGGTCGACAATTTTCCGTTGCTTTTTTGCTGCTTCAACTTGCACTGTTGACACTTCTGTTCTGTAATTTTGTTTTTACCCACGTTAAGTATATTTCATCATCTTTGTGTGCTTGGTATGGAGTTTGTCGTATGATTAATTGTTGAAGACTTAGAATATAAGCCTTTAGCTTTAATCTACTTTCCCACAATATTTATTATTTTTCATCCGATTTTACAAGCATCCCTTATAACTAGTATAAGTACTTTTCGACATTATTGGTGAATGGTATCTCTTTAAATTTTGAGAATTTTGGAAGACACCGTTTGGCATTCAAATGTTTATAACTACTGTTTTGACATTAATAATTTTATGTTTTATTTGAAAAAAAATGAGAGAAACGAATCATCACTTGACGTTAATACCATGGTAGTTGAATTTTTCATCTACTATTTTAGCTCACCTGGCTATGCCGGGGTGAGCTTTTGCCATCACTTGTCGTCCGTCGTAAACTTTTCATTCAAAGATCGTCTCTGAAACTACTGGGCCAATTGGAACCAAATTTGGTTATAATAGTCCTTAGATGGTCCCTTCCACAAAAGGTATCCGACACGTCCGTACCTCTTCCAAGATAACCGCCAGCGGGGAACATAGTTTTAACTTTGGACCCTATGGGAAACACATTCAAAGATCTTCTCAGAAACTGCTTGTCCAATTAGAACCAAACTTAGTCACAATGGTCCTTAGACAGTCCCTTCCAAAAAAGGTATCCGGCAGGTTCGTACCTCATCCAAGATGGCCGCCAGCGGGGAACATAGTTTTAACATTGGACCCTATTAAAAGCACATTCAAAGATCTTCTCCTCAGAAACTGCTGGGCCAATTAGAACCAAACTTAGTCACAATGGTCCTTAGATGGTCCCTTCCAAAAAAGGTATCCGACATGTGCGTACCTTATCCGAGATGGCCGCTAGCGGGGAACATAGTTTTAACATTTGACCATATGGAAAACATATTCAAAGATCTTCTCAGAAACTGCTATTCCAATTAGAACCAAACTTAGTTACAATGGTCCTTTGATGGTCCCTTCCAAAAAGGTATCCGACAGGTCCGTACCTCATCCGAGATAGCCGCCAGCGGGGAACACAGTTTTAACATCAGACCCTATTGGAAAACACATTCAAAGATCTTCTTCTCAGAAACTACCAGTCCAATTAGAACCAAACTTAGTCATAATGGTCCTTCGATGATCCCTTTCAAAAAAGGTATCCGACAGGTCTACACCTCATCCTAGATGGCCGCCCGCGGGGAATATACTTAAAATTGGACACTATGGAAAATGAATTCAAAGATCTGTACAAAAACTACTAGTCGAGTGCAATTATAGAGCCAAACTTGGTCACAATTGTGCTTAGATGGTCCTGTTTGATACAGGTCCTTATGTCCTTATAGTACAAGGAGGCGGCCAGTAGGGTGCACCTATGGTTAAATGTGAAACACCTCCAAGCCTAAAATGATTAAATAACAAAAATAGTTACAAAAGTTTTATTGTTCATACAGAGATATTTTCTTTTTATTACTAGAACTTGTACTATATATCTGAAATAGTTCTAATAATGTAAATCAACACACTTTTTAGGGAGTGTCTATATTTTAAAGATATGTACAATAAAAGTGAAAATTTTAAAAAGGGAGATAATTAAACTAAGGAAGGCTATAGGTCTCACTAACCACTTCCGGGTCAATTGGCCCCTCAGTCAAAAAGTTCCTAAAGAACCAAAATTTGAAAATATGGTGTTTCAAGTCATAAATAGTATATTTTATTGTTGAGAACATCATAAAAGGGCTTAAATAAAAGCTCATAGCATATAATTATGGGAACAAGTGTCATATTTGAAGAAAGAGTATGAATATTGTGTTTACACCTGAGTGAAAGAGCATTAGTCATGGTGGGGCAGCACAAGTCATCAAAAATGTAAATATTTCATATTTTCATTCGTTGCAATTTTGTGAGAAAACTAAACGGTGACCCCCATATTTGTGCAACAGGTTTGGATTCCTTAGATAAAATGCTTCGAAATGATATATGACATGAGACTCGCGTTAACCGTATATGTTGAGGGCAAAACTTTGAAATTGCCTGTTTTTGCCTTGAAGTGAATGTCAATGTTATAACCGGTTATCGAGACCTTAAGAGGCAGGCGTCATCATATCAATGAATAGGTTTTGCCCTTATTAACCTTAGCAACCATTCATTCTCTTTCCGAAAATTGCACTATCTTGTCAAATTATGGCCTGTTATCATAAATATATGGTTGAAATTGCCTGTTTTTTCCTTGAAGTGAATGGCAATGTTATAACCGGTTATTGGGACCATAAATTTAATTTTCTTTTCAAGCATAATTACAGCAATTTATGAGGACAATCTTTACCACTTTTCTTTTTAAGGGGTCTCTAAATGCTTTGATTTCAGCAATATGTATAACTTTGAATATAAGGGGAACCCCTGCCCAAATTTTTTGTGGTCTGATTTAGGTTGTAATGGATGGAAGATCTCTTAGTTGCCATGGAAACAAGGCAAGAAAACTGAAATTTTAGAAAAAAAAGTATACTGCTACATACTTTATTTACAGTTTCAGCAATATGAATAAACTAGATTATGAGGGCAACATTTGCCCAATTTTTTTTTGAAGGGGGCTCAAAATGTATTTCATTTCAGCAATATGTAGTATATAGATGATAAGGCGAACCCCTACCCAAATGTTTTTTTTAATAGGGTTCTCTTATGGGTTATAATGGATGATGGTGCTTTCAGAAAAAAAATCATTCTGCTAAATTTTAAATTCCAACCCAAAGTTGCTTCTAGCAGTGAACATAGCTTAAACTCTGGACCTTATTGGAAATACCATTCATCTCTCTATGTCAGCCATGGCCCAGGTGAGCGATCAGGCTCTTGAATGCCTCTTGTTTAAACGTAAGTTTATAATATGACGGGTAATTCTAATTTAACAATAAACAAATTCCCCTACCAAGACAAAACCTCTTCGGCTTTAACTTGTATGACAGAATGTTGCTATGGCTTTAAGATCTAAATGAACATTATCTTTGAATTCTATTACTTTCAAACTTTTGAAAGTTTTCAAATTCCAAAATATAATGAAAAAGATTCACATAAGATAACAGATCGGATTCATCAATATAGTGTCACTTGCAACAGTTGGATTCTTATAGAAGTATTTGTTCTAAGTTGTCTTTGGTGTATTGTAACTGTAGTGAAAATACCACATATTATTAAACCTCGCAAAAACTGGGATACAAATTTTGAAAACTTGTTGGAAATGCACCGTTGTTCTGACGACTGAACACATTCTAGCATCTCGCTGACATTGCAAGTCTTTTTAAACAAACTTCAGGTTTAAATCCAAACTTTTTGGGAGCTTTACGTTTCATTTTCTTTTCTTCAATCTGAAGTTTGACATATTATACCGACAAACTATGCGGATTCCTTATCTATAAAACACACTGCGTCCTTTTCTTTTAATGTGTTAGATTATTATTATCTAATAAGTATTCTCTCATCGTTCGTGTTTCTTGATTTTAAACTTTATCAGGAAGCAGAATAAAGAAATAGGGAGGGGACAGGAAGACGTAATGCATTGTCTGGATGTCATTCTGCCCTGCCATACTTTAAAGTCATATGGTCATTATGTCGACATCATTTACCAAGAGTAATTGAAACTTGGTAAAGCAAACAGTAATTCTAAATACTCCATTTCTGGATCATCATTGACTGTGGTAAAATAAAATCAAAATTTATGACGATTTTGATTTCACTATTTCTAGTTTCCTTTTTCTTGACGGCGACGTTCCTCTTGCTCCGTCTTGTAGGGTGTATATATCTTAAATGTTATGATTCGCACGCGTTTGTTCTATTCTTGACTTTTAAAACATGAATGTAACCTTACCTTCACAATCTTTTACAACAAGAATTTAAGATTTCATGAATTCTTAAATGATAAGTTTTATAGAAACTATGGACGCTTGATTTCCGAATAGGGCGCGACTCGCAAACAGCTTATTACCAAAGACATTTCTCATCCTCGTTGTCTAAAAGTGCAAGGAACTGGTTAAAACCGGGACATAACTTACATTCTTTTTTGTAATAGTGGATATCGAAAAGATATTCCACACGAATTCGTTGATCTAATGACATGAAGAGTTTACACGCATACTAGTTTCTCATTGATACTGAAACACAAGATGACTCTCCAACAAACCCTTCGGAAAGTTTCGAGTTTGATTTTTTTTTCTTCCGTAACGGGACAGTGTTTTACCAGCAGACTAGGCGCCCGCGATATCCGGCGGTTTAGCGGTGAGCAACCTTTGACATATTTTTCTAAATTACGTTTTGTCCCCGTTCTTTCCTTTTTTAAGATAGTGGTCTTAGAATTAGTAGTCTATCTTTATTGTGTTTTATTGTATGATTATTACACTATTTGGAAAAGGGATTGAAATGGGATATGTTTGGTTACCTATAAACCGGTTTAACCCTACCGCTAGCTTTTACTAGTTAGATCCTAGTCCAGATATCCATTTGTCTTTTATTTTTCATTTGTGTTTTTCTATTACATTTCCCTTGTAGATTGTGGTCTGTGATTGTAATTTTCGACAATTGTAGGCGTTTACTGTTATCACTTGTTTTGAATATTTAGATTCTCGTATCTTTGCTTTACAATTACAAATTGCACTGAGACGACCCACAATGTCAAACAGACTCAAACTTGCAATTTAAGGTATTTTCTTATTTCATATTGATTTGGACTTTCAGAAAAAACATACAGTCACTAAAACTAAGCCTGATGCTTGCCATCCCACCTAATTCGAAATCATCGAAATGATTGGCAGACATCAAATTTTTTTGCAAAGGCCTATTACTCGCTCTACACTTTTATATAAATATCCACACACAAAAACAATTTTGTCAGTAAATGTTGCTGTAAATATGATTTTGTTTCCTGACAGTTCTATTCGGTAATTTTGTTGATCCCCCCAATTAAAAACAAATGTCTACATAAATATATTTTCTAATTCTGTTTAAACTAGTAAACATTTTAACCCAAAAGGAACTATAGGGTAAATGTAACGGAACATTTTTCATAGCTTTAGTTTAGTTGTACATTTTCAGCATGTACAAGTTGAACAACAAATCACAACAAGTAATTTCTATTATAACATTCACTACGGAATAAGTATTTTTGTCATTTTAGCAAAACAGTATAGTTATGCAAGTAGATTATTGTTTAAGTGAGTCAATATTTGTACTGTTTTACCTAATTAGCAGTTTGTTAGTTTTCCTGTTGTCTTGACAGAAGTCGGCGGTGGTGTAAACTCAAGATAATTTAGAACCCTTTGATATAGGAACATAATATTTGGTCCATTAGTAGCTTATACCAAACCCTACCAAGAGGACACAAAATCATGTGAACTTTACCTATATGTAAGCTTTGGGATTAGGTCCGATTCTCGGTTACTACAGTTGGTGAGTCGATAATATTTGGTATATTGTTTGCTTTGTGTAGTACATGACAGTCTATCATATAGCTTTTAGCCGTAGTCTCAATTTCTTAAAAGGCAGTTGCTGTTGAGTTGATTCCGGATACTGCCGCAATAGAAGGGGAGGTTTGGCGCACCATAAAATTTCTTTTGAAATGCCTCTACTAAGTCGAGACCATGACGGTGGAGAATTTTTCCAGTTGTTTCCACCTGATTTGTCTTTTTGTCTCATAGACTTCGGCTCTAGAAAACTGTGTTCGGTAAATGTGTTATTACTCCCATTTACTATCTAGTATACAGGTTTAAGTTTTTCTGATTAGGTCCGATATTTTGCATGTAGGTTACTCTTGGGTAGTACATGACTGTCTTACATCAGGCTTTTAACTTCAATGTAAATGTCAAGTGACCATGTAAGAGTATTCAGATTAGATGAGTTAGTTTCTCAAGAACAGTAAGTAGTAGGACAATGATATTCAGTATGTAAGCACATGGCTGTCTGGACTATGTTTTGTAATTTGACCTTAATTTCTTGGTTTAGTGACCACATTCATTTTTTCTGATTAAGAATGCCTTATTGCGATATTTTGCCAGATAGATGATGTTATCCTTATTAAGGTTGAACTTGAGTAGCACATGACTTTCTGGTATATGTTTTTCGTTCTCGACCTCAATTTCAAAGTGAAGTGACGATATTAAGTTTTTTGGCCCTTTTGATTTCATGGTCTATCGACAATGTCGAGTTTTTGAAATTAGATTAGATTCTCAATAACCAAATGATATTTTAAAAATAAGCAGGCATTTAATGGCACATGAATTTCTCATATGACCTCTAACCTTAACCTTGACGTCAAGTGACATTTTATGAATAAATTTGGTATCTATTTTAAGGTTTTAAATATTTAAAGGTTAACACTCGTTTTAACCTAAAGCATGTCTTCATTTTAATTTAGTCCGACAGAGCTAATTAGACACCGCAGGTCCCTACTATGTGGTGGATAGGGAAATACCCTGTCTATGCGGGGTATGCTATGGTACAGATTGCCTGGCCGCTTATTATTGCAGACTTTCTGTGTACAAAAATGCCACGGTCCATGAAAACCCTTGATATATTTCTCCACGAAAGAGGATGCTCACTTAGGATCGACTAGGAGGAAAAAGTGTCTGTCCTTACTATTGGTTACCTTTGGAAGTGCCTATCAAAGCTCCGGTTACCTCGTCAACCCCGATATCTTTTTTAAGTGAGCATCGAGTTTTTCTATCTAGAACAGCTAAGGCGTTAAACGTTAACTTTGACTTCCCACGCATGTATAAGAAGATAATTATTGCTACAAATGTCTGTGTTAGGAGGAATATGTGCCATTATGATTGTGTCATATATGGATAGTTAAATAAAATATAAATCGAGTAATAATATTTTAAAGGTTGTATCAATTCGACATTGAATTACATGTAATCCGATTTTAACTTTATGGTTGAAGTTATTTTGATACGATTAATTTTTTGTACTTTATAATGTACATCATGATATATCCTCTTAATAGAATTAAAATATTATTATTCCATTATAATAAACGATCAAATATAACCGTAAGAAACTTGCTGATCCATTCAAACTAGTCAAAACAAGTAATTTGTATTTTTACATTTTGTTAAATAAAAAAGCTAATAGACACAAAAGCTTGATTCCCTTTTGTTTCGTAAGTAGGAGTGTAAAGATAAATAAAAAACATATCTGACATATCTGAGATCCACTTTCGTTTCATTTTAATTTATGAAAGAATTTGTATGACTTAAATGTACAAGATTGAAAACTATTTATTTGAAAGGGCATAAGGGGTCTTAACGGAATTATTGACACAGTTTGACAATATGAAAGGAGGTTTTATTGATAAAACACTAAGAGAAATTGTTATGGACTATTTTTGAACAAAGCAGTGGTGTAAAAAAAGAATTGCTCAAGTTTGCTTGTATTGATAATGAATCAAATGTAAACAGGAGATATTTAATATTCATGTCGGACTAGTCAATACACTAACATTGCTCTATTATTAAGACATTGTAAATTAGTTTGAGGTGAAATTACCCCGCCGTTCTGCAATCAAAACGGTTGAAGCCAAGATACCATGGAACTAAGCAACATTGTTTATCCATAGACTGGTACATGACCTGTAGGAAATGAAACTCCTCGAACATTTAAAATAATGCATATATTTCCAGTCCGGATTCCCAATAAGCCAAACAGGAGATCTATACTAAAACGACAAAGTCCGACTGTCTTCTATCCTAACTTAAACCAATTATGTAAGTATACCATATTTTATTTTTGACCAAGGCTTATTAACTGCTTCGGTGTAAAATAAAGGAAAATTTATGAAAAGTTTTTTATATAATTTTGAATGGTTCATTTTCCTTTTCATTAACATTTCCTACTAGTTGTAAAGCATTCGATACAATGTCACATATGGCTATTATGACAGTACTGAAATAAGCTGATAGTAACGAGTCAGTGTTCTTTACTCGTCCAACCAAAATCATTCTCGGTAATCCGCTGCATGCATCAATACTACTAAGTCTGTCAATTAATGTATATTTGTCACTTCCTTCAGAAGAAATACTATAAACAAGTGTAAGTAAAAGAAGCTAGAAATACAGGTGGAAGGGACAACCGGGGCAACGAGTTTCGATTGCCCCTGGAAAGGGGGAGAAATGGGTAGGGGCGGGAAATTTAGCTTTCTATACGACACCCAGTGCATCTGTTCTCCTTAGAGAAGTATAGAAGGGGTCTTTATACTGCAATGAGGGTGGCGTTTGGCTACTATGGTTCGCTGTCAGGCTTTCCTCATTATGGCCTGACTATCCCGGATTTACGGGGCATTTCCCTATCCTCCAACTTGGGACGCGCTCGGTAACTATGTAGCCTGAGCCCCAGAAAACCGATTCAGGTGCTGGGCGTTCTGTTGGATAAAATATTTTATAGTATTCCTTTTGGAACAAAAAGAATGAAGGAACAAATATCATATGACAACTCTCTGTTCACAAATAATTTTTACGTACTACTCTTGTTTAGCCCCGTACAATTCATTTTCTATCTAAAGAGTAAAAATGCTGTAGACTCGGATATATGTTATAAACGCGTGCGCAAGAGCGTATTAAATGAATTATAGTAGACATTGCATTTCTTGTAGTGAATAGATTTTGTTGTTAATATGCAGCATATGTTCAGTTAGAAACTATGCCTCATCAATTCAGATTGATTAATTATTTAACGACCAATGAAAAACAGCAAAATGCAAGAGAATTTTTATTCATTCGAAAGCCTCGAAGAGGCTGGAGAAATGATAAAACCACCCGATAGGTGTCACGTGACTAAAATGAGCGTCAAGCCTATTAACCCACTCAAATGAGCTGCGTGCTTCCGCCAGAAATAAAGTGCGTAAGTTTCTTTCAAATTCCGTTTTTTGTATACGGAATAGTAACGGCGTTGCTATATAAAATCAACAAACAGTATATAAATATAAACAGTATTCTCGTCCGTGTCTCGATTAAGAGCTTCAGCGCGCCTTTCGCGTAGTTATATGTTCTTTTACCTGTATTGGCTATTTATTGCATAGTGTTTAAAGAAACATACGAATGGGTTTATCGAATCAATTATTATCTAATTTCCCGATTATATAAATTAGACGTTTTTATGCAGCAGTCTATCGGGAAGATCATTTTACTCTCGGGTGTTGGGGGGGTTATTTATTCCAGATCAGAAGATTTATTTTCAAACACTTTTCAAAAGGACAAGATTATGTATATTGTTTTTACCGTAATATTGACAGAAGATTTATCAAATTTCAAGGAGGTGCAGATTTCATATAAGCCCCCCCCNGGGGTGTTATTTATTACAGATCAGAAGATTTATTCTCAAACACTTTTCAAAAGGACAAGATTGTGTATATTGTTTTAACCGTAATATTGACAGAACATTTATCAAATTTCAGGGAGGTGCAGATTTCATATAAGCCCCCCTTCCGAATAAAATGGTCGTCCTCCTAGCACTAATTAGACATATTAAATCTAAACACCGAAACAAAAATCGCCCCTTTCGATTATTTTGACGCCATTTCGGAATAACCTTTGTTATTTTATTCATTTTTCATAAATTGCACTTTCTCTTCGGGTTGATTGAGACAGATCTCTAATTTCCACGAAAACATATAAATTAGTTATTTTCTATGCAGCAGTTCTTTAGATGACTACGAGTTTTTCAGGTGTATATATTTTCCGGGCTTTCGAATTTCAGCTCCATCGGAGCTTTGATTGTGTACAGCTGCTAGCAATATATCCACAAATACCTCACCCTTTTAGGAGTTTATCTTAGTTCAATCCTATTTTGTTTTGTTGTGCCCTGCAAGTTGGAAAAGGCATGGTACTTTTCTTTACTCTGTGGATTACTATATCATTGGAGAAAGAAAACCAAAACTAAAAGATTTTCGAAAGTTAGTCTAGAACAAAATACTCAAAGGCCGTAAAAGTAACGCTAAAGCTTCTAAGAACACTGATTTTTGTTTGTTATTAGGATCCTGTCAAAATGTATATGAAGTCTAATAATAAATTGGTTTTATCGATTATCACAAGAATTTTTTGGATGACCTTTTACTACCAAACGAATCATCAGCTCTGTAGATCGTAAATTTTACAAAATTTATAAAATGGGGGTAATAACCAAATTACCGAGCAGAATTATCAAGAGCCATGAGGCAAAAGCACAAAGCAGGTGAAAAACACCGGAAAAAGTTGTCAACACTTGGGGTTCTTCTTAAAAACCTATGTTTCCTGATTTATTTCATTTCTACTTTGTTTCAGATGATTTTTGCCGCAAGTCTCGGATGATTCTATTTTATTTTGCAACAATTGTGCCTCGGTCGCTGTTTGTCGAAATACGTTCTAAGTTTGACATGCCTTTGGATGGATGTAACATTTTATGAACGTAGGGCTCTCGAAATTAACATCAGCCTAGTATTTAGTAGACCTCCATTATGATAATTAGTCTTATGTTAAGGGAGATTAATTTTTGGAAACCTAAGAGTTTATCCTTACTTTTAAACCTCAGTTATTTTTTGGCCTTGGGTATAACTATTGAGAAATGATGAAGAAACTAGCAAATTCTGCTATATGTGCATATTATACACCGTTGGTTATATTTAACAATCGGAAATTGTGAATAAAAGGATATGGAGTAAATGCACATGAGACAAGGTCTCTACAAATATATGGTAAAAACAAGCAAAGGAACAACCTTTTTAATTGTTGTTCTTCATCCTGAAGTCACCATGAGGCCTTCAACAATGAGCTTTGCTCATACCTCAAAGTAAGTTCAAGACGGCCCCTAGCACCGGCTTAAGCGGATTTCTTTGTCTTCATTGGTCATGGGCGCGGGATTGTCAACAAACATCAATTAAACTGGCAAAGTTCTCTTACAATAACTGCCATCCTTTGCCCGACAAAAGCACTAGTGCCTTAAGCTAGAGGACGATTACAACATATTGACAAACACAGAGCACTCATCAAGTCGAATGTAAGAAAACTTGGCGTTATAAATTAGTGAGACGAAGTTCGAATTTCGGACGACATGGAAATATTCGTTACCGATGTCGATGAAGAAGTCTTTTAAACGTAATTGTGACAAGGTAAAATGAATTAATTTTTTGTACATATGTATTATAAGGTACGAAAAATAACATGGGCAATGTGGTAGACAAAAAATGCACATACGGACAAATTATTTATATGCTATCTGTATTTGCATGGTATGCTATGCACTAAATTTAATAGTTTTCAAACTGACAACACGACGATGTCTTTATTTATCTATACCTGAACAACTACTTGTATAATTGAAAGACGTCCTAATATTCACTATGACATAATTTAATGTTTTCTGTTCAAATATTCTATCAGAAATAGAGTAGAAAAATCAATTATTTTCAATTTCAAATGTAATCTTGGAATGTTTAAGGCAATATTTTACCATTTCAAAAGAAAGCTCTTAACTCTTGATACTTTAGATGCAAATCTGATAAATCATTTTGAAGAATTACTCGCCAATTATATTTTAAATGTTTAGTGCACACTTGCCATTG
>MJUU01018868.1:264227-284761 GCA_002080025.1 Modiolus philippinarum
TGTTGTTTTTGTTGGGCAATGGATGACAGCAATTGTAAGAACACTTTGCTAGTTACTTTTATGTTTGTTGAAGATCCTGCATCCATGAGATAAATAAACACATGGATATAGCGATGCTCGACATCTAGTAATGAATTCCGTCTTGAACTTGCTATGAGGTATGAGCAGAGCTCATTGTTGAAGGCCTCATGGTGACTTTAAGATGAAGAACAACAAAAAAAGTGTTGTCAAAATTGCTTGGTTTTTTAACATGTATTTATAGCGACTTTGTCTCATGTGCAATTACTCAACATCCTTTCATTCTGTATTCACGTATGGATCACAGGATGAATACGGGATGCAAAAAAACTGCTGTTATCTTTTCAGGTGGGCCTTAATTCAACTTTTGACAATATGTCTAATAATTTAAACTTCAGAACCTATTTGATGCAATTAAATATTTATTTGCTTTCAGTTTTGTTCAAATATTTCTACTCATCCTTTCATTTTATCATAAAAATGTGATGCGATATTGTTTGTATCCACCTACATTAAAAGTATTTTTAATGTATATTACCATTAAATATTCATAATTGAATGATATTCACAAAGACATCCATGTAACAGTGTACGAATGTTTAATATTTATACTCTTGGTGCATATTATTAAGAATCTCATATTGAATAAACAGTTTTATTCACAACAAAATTTTCCACAAATAACAGTAACTTCGGTATTTTGTTATTTCTCATTAAAAATCAAAGTATGGCATGTTATATACTTAGAACTGGTTTTGCTCTTTAATGACATAATATATGAAAAAAATGTTAATGTTAAAGTTTTTCATTACTTAATTTGCATAAACTCAAAATCGAGAATGGAGGGGGAAGATTTCATTTTTTTAATATCTAGTTTTATTTTTTCTAAGAAAACATGTTTTTATGTCATGCCCGGTCTATTCAAAGAAATTGGCAGGATATTGCAAATAATCACAAATGAGTTTAAATGGCAGAGGAGCAACACTCCTGTAGCCTTTTTCCTTGAGATGCTCATTTAAAATCAAAGTAAGAAATGATGTCAATGGAATCCAAATAAATCACGCGTAGTGAATAAAAAATATACCGAATATTTGTAAATTTAGTTTCTGATTATGACCATTTCGACAACTCGTGTCTCTTCAGTGCAGATCAAACCGAAACAGTTTGAAGACCATTGACCAGAAAATTGTAAAATTTGATAGAGAACAGATAACCAAAACAGATCTTTTTTTGAATTTTTTGAAGCCTTGATTAATAAGGCGGTCACGGAGATAACAAGTCTGTATAATTTGTGCTAGCGTAACGAATCAGCTGTGAAACCTACACTCCGTAAGCAGGAGAAGCTGGAATATTAGTGTCCATGTTAGGGAAATTTATAACTGACTTCAATTCAAAAATTACTTGCTATAGAGTTAATACACACATACCAGTCTTCTCGAAAGTTGAGAAACAAATACTCGCATTTCCAAATTTTAATAGCAAACATTTTGCCCTATACTCTGTCAGGAAAGACTAAATCTTTGTCTGTTCAAAAAACTTCTCAGTTGGTAACATGTGAAAAGGGTTTTAGATTTGACTTTTAAGTCTTCATGAATCCTTCGACACTGATCGAATTTCTACATTTCATTGTGAATTCAGCACTCAGTTCTAACAACTGTGCAGAATGAAAACATCCCAAAGCACATTTTTGAGTATATAAAAAATCGGAGAGATTTATACTCGTCCTAAAACCACACACAACTCACCATCATTATTTTCATTATTACCAACTCACCCTTAACAGTTCTTGTTTTTCTTTTTTCTTCTTCTCAAATTTGCCTTACTAAGTTCGAATAACATAAATACTGATATATGTCTTAAATAAACATGATCTTTATTCTTATTGTAATTAGATGTGTATTGTATATGGAGAAGAATTACTTGTGTATGGACCCTTTTGCATTTTGTGAGCAAAATAAATATGTTTAAATCATATCAAATTCAACAAGCCTCCCCTCTCAAAATAAAATGTTTAAATCAGTCTACATTACAAACATATTTATTTTGGCATTAGTTAAAAAATTTTAATTTTTATGTTGACAGAATAAAATTGGTATTGTAATATTCCCTTACCTTTGTCGTCTCCATCTTGAAAAAGGTGTTCGTGAAGCAATCTAAGATTTATCAACTTTAAATGCTCAAATCTATTCTCTTTTCAATTAACAATCTCTTTAGAATGTGTTCCCTTATTTCTAATGCATTTTGTTTTTATGTTGATGGATCTTCATGACAATACCTCATAAGAGACAAAAATAGCCGATTGATAGCCGTTTGCAAAGTACAACCGTTCTACTGATGTATAAGCCTTTTTTTTTTATGAAACAAAAACCAGGTCAAAATTATAATATCTGTAATGAACAAGCGTGGACCCTAATTGATATCTCTCCCGTCTCTGTTTGGCAGACCGACTTGAATTCTTAATAAAAACTTAATATGTTCTCTAGACTGTAAAGTTAGGGTAACTGACAAGAGCACTAAAGCAGACGATCATGAACCTTAATGCCAGATATCATTGGCCTACCTCTAATAGATATTGAGAAACCAAACATGTTCACTAGACCGTGAAAATGATGACAAGGGCAAAAGTTTATTTGCAGGCTGTAGTGCACTATCTAAGAACAATTCACATACCAAATATTGTTGACGTACCATTAATATATACGAGAAACCTAATATGCTCACTGGACCATGAAATTGAGGTCACAGACATAAGTCATGTGGCAGACTGTCATATACTCCATAAGAGCAACCCATATTCAAATAACATTGACCTTCCACTTACCTAAATTTGGAAACCTAACATGCTCACTGGACCGTGAAACTGAGGTCAAGCACAAAAAACATATCAAAGACCATCATATGTTCCATGAGACTAAGCCACATTCCAAATATCATTGACCTTCAATAAATAGTTAATGAGAAAGTAAACTAATCACACAAATTTTACATACTCACTGGACCGTGAAATTTAGATCACAGACAAAAGCCATATAGCAGACCGCCATGTACTACCAAAGACCAAAGACAAAAGTCAAACGTCCTGCAGATGGCCGTTTGGTAATCAATACAAGACACATAGTTGATTGTTATAATCCTGTTCAAATAAGTATATTTATGACTTCGGATTGAATAAGCATTGTTGGTGTGACATAAATAAGGGAAAATCTATTTTTATCTATCAATATTAGTGGTGGCTTAGCTTTTAACTAAAACTGTTCACATTATTAAGCTTATACAGTGATAAGTAAATCAACTACTTCAAAGTTTCAATGCATCAACTCTGTCCGAATATTTTATATACTTCGTCAGATAAGAAAAATGTTTTGATTGACGATAAACTTCATTTCAGTATAAAATGTCATTGAAACGATGCGACATTTGGTAATGTCCGCCAGCTTCAGCTTTGTCATATATCGTTATCCCATGTTTCACTAAACATCATTATTTTTTGGTTAAGAGGTATAACATTTTTTTAATATATAAGAGTATTGCTCATAGAGTTCAAACATAATCCATGGTATTAATCTGTTTATCCTTTTCAATCAAATTTACCTATAAATCTTCTGTTAAAGTGGTGTACTTTCATTTTTCATTATTACCTTATAGAAGAATTTGTTGGCATTGAAATTGCCATTCTTTGTTATTTTTGCACCCTATTCCATTATTATTCACCTTTTTATCATGGCAGTGCTTTGCAAAAAATTGACATCATTCTGCATTGTTAGTCTTGTTATGAATCAGTGGTTCAATCCAACAGCTTCCTGAATAATGAGTCAAATGGCCTTCTTCTGAATGCTTCGCGTTTATTCAAAAAGAAATGATAAAAGGAAACATCTGCAATGGCCGAAAATCACAATCACATGCAACAATCCCTCTGCGAACTGCACCAGAAAACAGCCAATCAAAATACAAAGGACAAACGTAAACAACGATTAGAATTCTGGGTAGCCAGACTTGGAACGGGTACTAGCAAATGTCAGCGGTAGGGATTAAACCGATTCACGGGTACCCAAACACCCCCTTTAAAATGGCCATTTTAATGCCAACAAATTCTTATGAGGAAATAATGAAAACCCTATAGTTTAATAAATATACAAATAAAACCCAATACAGGGAGACTACCAACTCGAAAACCACCATCTTGGAAAGGAGAGTGCCGGCTAGCCCAAGGAGCCCAGTCTGCTGGCTGGTAAGACACTGTGGCACAACGGAAAAAATCAAACTCATAACTTCCCGAAGGGTTTGGTAAAGAATTATCATACTTCGGCAGTATCAGTGAGTGACCAGTATACCTGTAAAATCTTAAGGTCATGGATCTCAAAGCCGATTTTATTGATTCACGCAGAATACCCTGTCACTATCCCCTATTACGTAAAGAATGTAATTTACGTTCCAGTTTTTCTGGATTTGTTATCAGTTTTTGTCATTTTTTATAGTTTCCATAGACACAAGGATGCAAATGCAATAAGTAATAAGCACGGCATAGCAAACATATGAATCAGAATGTTTATCGAAGGAATGTATGCAACAAACATAAAACAAAATTAATTTTCAAGTATTTCAAACTGAATGTTTCGCAAAAGCTGTAATAGCAAACGGATGGACTCGACCAATGGCACGTGCTAGATAATATTAATGTTATGCAAACTCATTCATTTTAATATATGAACGTACTTTTAAGCATTGGAAACAAAATAACCCCCTATTCAAAAGTGATTTATTATGATTTAAACAATATTTCATGTTTGTGTAGACTGTTAATTAGAACCACATAAAATATCAATGAATTTCTTTTCATACAAATTTATCATAATTATATGTTAGTATTTCCAGGACCAACACGGAGTTGATGGTTTGCTCGCATAATCGTATCAAAGTATTGTATTTACTATTGTAAAATGCTTTCCATTATCATTAGAAAGAAACCTAGACTATGGTGTTTTATTATGTCTATTCAATTATTCATTTAAACCCCATTAAGAACGAGGGTCGTAGAGGGTAGTGTTTATATGTGTCTGAATCTTTATTTGGAATAAACCACAACTTTAAATCAATTAAGTCATTCCACGCTTAATTATTTACTTAAGTTTCACTGCTTATTATAAGTTCAATTAAATCCATTCTTCAATATGATATTTACTTCCCTTCTGGGGTTCTCCTCCAATATGTTGCCTGATTAAATGTAACAATAAAGTAATCAAAAAGAAACTTAATATATCATTCAATACACATAACAAAAAAAATCTGTGAAAGATTTACATATAAATGACTATAAATCGATTTAATTCCGCTGGCAAACACAGTTTATCCCACTTTCACCCGATGGTTAGGGTCAGCGATTTAGATTTTTAGTTGCTAATTCCAGCCATGTAACTAGGGATTGTTTAATGTTAACTACATTGTACAGGTAGCCTTTGGCCGAGCTGCAGGTATGTAGGCATTATAATTGTTAAACACATTTCTGATCCTTTCAAACCTTATAACTTTATGAAAACCAAACTTATATGTACAAATATTGCGATAATTATTTATAAAGTTTCAGACTTCAAGAACGTATATTTGTAAAACTGAACGGAGGTAACTTTTCTACATTGGTTGTTGTTGTTGAAATCTTTAAGGGAAAAGCGACTTTGATATTTCTTAAACCAAATACAGTGTGAGAGTAGTATAAATTGAAACTTGTGAGTTTTGAGAACTGAAAATTCAAATGAGTGTAAAAGGATAAATGTATGCATGCAATATACATTGCTCCATGAGACATGATTCCTCCTTTGATTGTCGGTTATGTGTTCTGTATAAGCTCTTTCATTTACGTTATTTGATTTTTATCTGTACCGAAGAGACAAAAGTTGTTGAAGTGGCAATCTGTACATCTTAAATTTCGGCACGATGTGGTTTCCGTGGCCACTTGAAACATATTTCATTAACTTCATATCCCCCACAAGATGCAAAAAGGAGTGTGAATTTTTATACCCCTCGCTTGCAAAGTGGGGTATATAGTGGGGTCTTTGTGGTATAATGTAGATACGCACCTCCTATTTCAGAATTTGATTTAATAGATTTTTAGGGTTTCCCATATCAAAATTACATTACAAGTAGGTACCCATTTATTATTCGCTACTCCTCCTTAACAACTGAATAGATTTTCATCATTAGCACAGTGTTTGTAACATGATGTAGATGTGCACCTTCTATTTCAGAATTTGATTTGATTGATTTTTGGGGTTTCCCAAAGCAACACATGGACTTAGCTATTACATTACAAGTGATTATATACCCATCTGCTACTCCTCCTGAACCATTGAATAGATTTTCATGAAACTTTAACACAGTCTTTGTGACATATCAAATGGTTTGCGGGGGTATATATCAGTGAGCTTTGCCTTCCGGTTTTTAACCGTGTTTCTTTAACATCTACAATATTAAATAATTCAGTCATCATGCTTATGCAAAAAAAAAAATCAGATCTGAAAATAAGTAACTTCTACTAAAAATTATTGAAAATTTTTCATATTCTTAAAAAGTAACGCTTTGCAGCTAATACGAAGACACTTTTTTAGAGTTCAGCAATAAGATTTTAAGCCTGTCCTTCTTGCCAATCATTTCTTTTTTTTTTTACTTAGTCTAGTGGCAATAAAGTTGTCAGGTCTTGGGTTCATTCTATTTGGTTGTTTATGATCAGCATTTGCTTATTGTTATGACAAATATATAGTTTGCTTAAAATAAACAAAAAAAATTAATCAAACCTAATAAAACTTGTGTCAGCAGCGAAAGCAGGTATAGATACTTTCCCAAATCAAAATCCAAATGGTAAATCAATCGTGTTAATCACTCCTAACAAAATCCGAAAAACAATGCACTTATCGAGAGTATTACTTCTTTCAAACAACAAACCAGAAAACCATACAACACGAAACCCTTTTCCCTTTACCCAACCAAAACTCTCAAAAGCCAACGTGTAATCCCAACCCTCAAAATTTTTGAAATAAAAACGAAAATCTGTGTCTTTTCTGTAACATATATTAATTATTTCCCTACAACACCTTAGACACTATGGGTAGAACACAGGTCTACAAGAGGGAGGGGAATCATAGTGCACTTCAGTCAGAACAAGTACAAGAAAAGGAATGATTGAATATAACAGCTTGGTTCGAAATGTGTGAATTCCATTAAAAGGTCTAAGTGGAAATGCATTGAAAAAATAAAGATTAATATAATACTGTATTATAAATATTTACGGTTTTTAGTTATAATCCTGTTTAACATAGTCAGCTTGAAGTTATTCAATATATTGCTATTGAAACAGATTGATGGATAAGGTGTAAAACCATCCTGGGGGTGGTTATTTTTATTGATCATATTAAATATAAAACACCATTTCCTTAACCACTATTTATGTGAAACTATACGTTTCAATCAGACTATTCTATCGTTTCTTCAGAATTGGTCCCATTGATTAACTATTTCAATTCTTTTATCTTTTCATTTCTAAATGAAGCTTCATACATTTTGAAATAAATTTTGTCGATGTTTAAATTTGTTTTAACTAACTAACCTTAGCTATTTAGCAGATGTAACACTAATAACAATATGCTACTAACTAACCTTAGCTATTTAGCAGATGTAACACTAATAACAATATGCTTAGCTCTTTTTTTCATTATTTGCTGATTTCTTCAAGTTCCATTACATTAAACTAGATTTCTGATGGATTGTTCGTTAACAGGTCGTTGGCAAACCGTCAGTACGTATTGTCATTTTTTATCTTGAAGCCATGAATGGCTGGAGAGATGTTAATATGACAAGAAAAAATCACGTGAGGCTTCAAGCCTATTAACAGCTCTAAAAGATGATCTTCGTGCTTCCGATAAAATATAGTACGCAAGTTTCTTTCAAAATCGCATACATTGTGTTTTAAAGTTATATTTCTTCATTTTCTTGAGTTGAATACGGTGTTGTTATATTAAATTGAAAACAATATGCATGTTTATCAAATTACTCGTTTTCGGATCAACGAACTTTTCGCGCAGTTATTTGTCAAAGATGAAAATAACATTTGTTTACCTGTTACAGTGTATATGACATGAAATCGACATGCGAAATCACACAATCCGATTATTTTCACGTATTACGGAATAAATTAATACATGCAGACGTATGCAGAAGTTCTTTGGATGACTACGAAGTTTTGCCACTTGTAGATTTTCAGGGCTTCGAGATTCAGCTCCATCGGAGCTTTGATTTTCTTCTGTTGTGGAAAATATTTTATTGTGGAAATTGAAAACAGGGCCATTTAATAAATGTAATTTATATACTTTATCCTCTTTATTATATCTTGTATAGTGATCATAAGAAATTCCAAGAAAATGAACAATCCGGTTGAACTTAACAAAGCTAACATAGACTCTAAGATTTGCAATTTCTTGATAATTCTATTTCGACTAAATATAAAGGCACAATTTTAATTTCATCGCAATTAATGAATCTTTTATGAACGCTTCATCATAAAAAGTGGATTGTTACAGCAGGTTTCCTTCATCTTTTGAGATTTTTGTGAACAAAATCCTTGCCATAACATAAAAATTTCTACATATATTATCAACTTGAATTCCGAATTTTGACTTTGTTGTATTTCACAGGAGAAATGTTCATAAGATTTCAAAAGATGGCGATACACTCATTGTAAAAGAACTATGGCAGTATCATGCACAAACCTTAAAGACTATATGAAGATTATAAACTCATACCTTTAACTGCTACTGCAGAGATTAGCGATGATTTTAAACCATATCCTTTGTGAATTTTGAGTTTTACTTTTTTTTCAGAGGCACCCTTACTTCACCAACAAATTGGGTTGTTGTAGCGAAGAGAAAAAATCCTTGGCATCATAATTTGTTACTATGAAATATATTCTAGATGTAGTCAATCAGTTAGATCAGTTAGTTATTATGTGTTTGTTCTTCTACAGGATGAACCATGAATTTTCGTTTAAGGGAGGTCTGCACTGAAAAAAAAGTTTGGCAAAGCGGGGCGACAAAAGATTAATTAGATAAATAAGTTAAAATGTAATTTTTGTGCAAACATACCACATTTTTTCGATTTAAGGGGGGAAAGAAAGAAGCGACCCTTCCCTCGAATCCGCCCCTGCTTAGGAGAGAATGTAGATGGGAATACTCGGGAGGTGTCATTGCTAGTACTCCTTTGCATCCTTTAAGCAGAAAAATTGTTTCAACTTTTGCTATTTCTCTGTTTTATGGCCAATGATTTGTGCCTTGGAATATGGAATTACAAAAAAAAGAAAAAAAATCAGGATAATGAAGATAGTAAACTGCCTTGTATGCTTTTGAAAGATGATTAATCTAATGTTGTACCTTACAATGCAAATCTGTACAATCGCCTATGCGTAGGTTTAACGCGTCCTTGGAAAAATACAGTTCAGGGGAGGAAAATTAGGTAAATCGGGATACTTTTGTCTGATTTTCCTTAATAGCGATTACGTAACATTAAAATAGCACCAACAGTAAAAGTTTTCACAGCAGGGGATATTCTACAAAACCACTTAAATCATTGTTCATGAAAATGAATGCACTTTAATAGTAAACAAAAAGCTGTATTCACATGCCAATTTACCAAGTACATTGATCTACGCATCAACATTAAGCAACATATTGCATTTTCAAACAGACTCGAACAAAATCTTTAAATATGCCAGGAAATTCTTTTAATCTATTCATAAGACTGAGCTGTTTTAGGTATGTCAAATGTATTGTAAATATTGCTTTTATTGGTTTATATGGATTAAGATCGATTTTCGATTTGTACAGTAGACGAGATCTGCGATGAATCCAAACATTATAAAGTACATTAATTATTATATGTTTGCTTTAATTTGCTGTAACATCCGTTGAATGAAGTGAAATTTAAAGGAACGTTGTTGTTTTCTAAAGTAACAGAAATGATTTTATGAAACGAACTTTTGTGGAAAATAAAAAAACCATTTTGGCGGTACGATCAGGCATTTATATTTTTTTCCCAATCCACAGAAATGGGGTATATTGTTAAGTTGGTCGTTTGTTTATCCTTTTCTTGTCCTTCCAGATTGTTTAGTATAAGTTTTTGATATTTTATCCGATGGTTGTTGTATGAAAACCATTGTGTTAATATTCATTTTGGGACTGTCTTAATAACGTTCTTCTTGTAGAGGCTGATTATTGTAACAGTGTTACATGCATATTGTACACTGAATTTAGCTACGATATTATAGACAACTGCAAGTCAGATTTTATCATCGTTCACAGTGTCCCTAGTTCCAAATTGATTCCGACAAACGTTTTATTTCACCATAGATTTAAAAATAATCACTGGATTGTCGAGTGGTGTACACACGTTTTTTTCGGATAAGTAAAGATAGTTCTATATTTCATCCAACCCTCTCCTTTGTCTTGTCAAAATTGTCAAGGCCGACATCCGTGCGAGGCAATTTTGAACGGGTCCAGGTTATAAAACGATTTCTCTATGACTGATGGTTAGGAAACAGTAAATGGTCATCTCTGCTAAGAAACTATTTGACCAAATGGGGGGAAAACGATGAATTAGTACTAGATGTTGCTTCCCTGTAAAAATATATCTCACTTGTACCACATCTGGTCAAGGAGACCAACAGAAAAATGCAAAGCTTAACATTGAACATTGATATTTCTTGTTGTTTTTCATAATCTACTTGAACTGAGTTACATAATTGATGTTTTTGGAAAAAAGTTATTTCTTGCAAGTCTTAACTGCACCAAAATGCCCACCAGCCCCAAACAGACAGATTCCTACCTTGCGTTATGTAAAAACTACATCGTAACCATTATAATGGCAGACTATACCAATACTTCGTATGAAGCATTTGCAAAGGCTTTTCCAATATTGGTTTCAGGATTTGAAGGTTACTTGGCCGGGACTTTTTGTATCTAATCTCAAGTTCGAGTTCTTAAACTTACAAAATCCTAGGAAAAGGGGAATGCATCATAAATTGAATTGTAAGAGTGATGTGTCACAAAGTCTGTTAACGGGACTAATGTCTGCTCGGAAGGTGGTACTAATTGACATTACGACAAAAGGGAAAGATTGTAGTCTTTAATCACCAAACTAACACTTTTAAATCCATTTAAAGAAGAATTGCAGAGATGGATTTTAAATGCGATTTGCCCAAATGGCATTTCAAATTGAACTGTTTATCCAGACGGAAAATAGTATATTTTTAAATCGAATTATCACATTTGAACCTTTTAAATCAGTTTATCCGATACGATTTTAACAAAAGTAGTGCTTAATTCCATTTAAATGACTTATTTTTGATGTTCCATGCAACGACTAAATAACGAAAGAATTCTTTATCCCCCATAATTGTTTAATATCTCGCACCTGTCAAACAATATAATATATAAACCAATGTTTAAAGTGCTCTATTTAGTCGTACTGTTCATTGTAATTGATTTCAATTGGGTGGCGTTTTCTTCAAAATTATCCCTCAAACCAATACACATCCATATAGGTTAAGGACAAAATGACAATTGATACGTCATCGCATAATGTATTCAACATGATAAATTACTAAGTAGGCGATTCGAGTTAAATCAAATTAAATTTCGCCTGAATGTACGTAAATTGAAATTGACATTATGTATCTGTACAACTGTAGGGGAGGAATACTCTGTATGGATCCAGATTAGAAGCAATGTAACAGGTGCATTGTCTTTTCATTGTTTCATTATGCAAGTACGAATTTTATTCAAACAAGAATATTATAAAGTACATTCAGTGAATGCTTATTTTCAGACGAGGTACCCGACGTAGCCGACAAGCCTAAGGATTACCACTGGATTTGTTGGCCGGAGCCGCAAGTGACAGAAGAACCACCTAAGCGACCTCATACCTCACTGGGAATTCATAGAGCACCAACGCCGTACGGAGGGGGACCAGGTGACGATATAGAAGACAGACCCTGTAGTGTTATACCTGGTTATGGTTTTGGGGACTCCGAGGTATGTCATTTTTGGAAATTTAGAAATTATTTATTTCTTGTCTATTCAGAATTTGACAAAGTAATGTCAAACAATATTTCGTACTTTTGTATCGCCTGAGCTTAGTGCAGGATCGACACAGAGGGATCATTGTCCTTCGTCTTGCATCCGTCTGTCTGACAGTCTGTCTGTCTGTCCTTCCGTCTCTCCGTATGACTGCAAAACAAATAGCATTATCCGAATATCCTCCTAAATTGTTGGATACCGTTCAATCAAGTTTTCAGGAATAGTTATATTGTAGATGTACATCATGCAATTTGTTTTTCTTTCTTCTTGGTTTTCCAGATGATATATATTGCAGATGTGCATCATGCAATTTGTTTTTCTTTCTTTTTGTTTTTCCATATTTTCAAGCCAACTTTGGACTTTTTCAATTTAGCTTATTGGAGTCGTAGGCCTAGGGTTTTGTCTCCCTTATCCGCAATTCCTTTTAAACTTTTTTGTATTTTTCCTTTTAAACTTTTTTGTATTTTCAACCGAACTTACATGAATGCTTCGGTATATATTGTAGATGCGCACAATGCATTTTCTTTTTCTTTATTTTTTCCGGGGATTTTCGAGCTATTAATAATAGAAAAAAAATACCAAAATACCGAAGTTGCAGAAAAAAAACTGTAAATTTTGGTATGCTGTACACGTGTTTCAAGGAGTAACCTCTCATCAGCAGCATTAAAATCAAATATTATGGAAAGCCGTTATCCAAGGGCAGTCAAAAAGTACTCATTACCAAATAACATCGAAATAGGCGGCCAAATCCAGTACCAAGGACATCTTCCGAGTGTCATACAAGGAATGAAGCCTAAGTATTTTTTAAGGGTTTGAATTTTGACAAAACAGTAAATTTCTATTAAAGCAAGGTAAATTGTTCATGTCAGACAAGTCTGACTATTGGGCTGGTGAATACCCTCGGGGACCTCTGGTCCACCAGCAGTGGCATCGATAATAGCTTAGCAGTGGCATCGATAATAGCTTTTGCTTTATCATTTCGATTTTTCAGAATCTTAAGGTATGAATCCATTATACGCAACCCCTTCTCAACGCCTAGATACTCTAATTTCAACAAAAGTTTAAAGAATGCTTTAGAATATATTGCATAAGTGCAGAATACATTTGTTTGTCGTGATTTTTCTTTTTTTTTCTTGTATGATATTTTAGGTTATCGAGTCTTGGATATATATAGATTACACCACAAGATCCCGTTCATTACCATATTTTATCCACTAGAGATAGTTAAATTTTAAAATTTTAATTGCGAGGCTTGCCGAGCATTGTAAAATTTTTAAATTTAACTATCGAGAGTGGATAAAATATGGTAATAATCGGGATCAAGTGGTGTAATCTTTTTCTCTAATGATCAATGATAAACACCGAGAACTGTATTCCGAATAGATTTGGCGGGAAATAGCACGGGGCTTTATTCAACATACGTTGAATAAAGAAAATTTATCCAACGGGTCAAAACCGGTTTAAACTTGACATATCATTAGAGAAAACTCCATAATCCGCAACTCCTATTTTACAGAATGCTACAGTATATATTATAGATGTGCATCATATTATATTTTGTCCAGCTTTATTAAATCTTATAATGGGACTTTGTCATCCCATTCCTTGAATATATATGGTCGTAGAAGACATGTGTTCCTCGGAACATTCTAAGATGTCACGATTTCGCACTCTTTTTTTCGGCTTCTGTATTAGAGGATGTTCCCTCTTCCGAAACACAGATCTTGTACATGAATATGTAGAGTTCGTTCCGTTTGTAATCAGGTTTCATTTTCAGTTTGGTTTGCATTTGTTTTCAAGTTAAAATTGTGATTAGGAAAATGTTTTTTGTACGGACATATTTATTGTATTTCAATTAGTTGGAAATATGTTGCAAAAACAATACCTATTGCATAGTCTACTTCAGACCTTGGTGAATCGTGTAACGATCGTCAATCAAAATTCAATTTTAATGTGCAAAATGATGCCATTAAAACATAAAAAGAAAGACGAAACAAGTCAAATATTGGAAAAGTTGTGCTATTAGACAATTCATTTTCGAATCAAATTGACAAATAATTAACATTAAATGTCCCTGCGAAAACATTAAACGCTAATTATGTTGTCGTGCCTGTCTCTAACAGAAAGAAATCATTATTGGTGCAAATAATGTTATCTAAATAATTAATTCAATTTTTTTAATCACGCAATCTACGGTCAATTCGTAATAAAATTCAATTTCAATTATCATTACCACAAAACAATTAAGTAATCTTGTAGGTTAATTGATCTGAATTCGTTTCAATTGAGAGAAATTGTGTCGCATTCAGAGTGATACCGAAATAGATGTCCAAAGCGGGGACAGCTTCTGTCTTATTTTCATCTCCTTGTTTAAGTTCATTAACTTGGTGCATGTATTGTCTCTAATAGATATTTGAAAAACCAAATACCGATTATTTAATTGCTGATAGAATGATGATAAACACTGCAAAATGTTCCTTCTATCGTAAACATGTGTGTGTGTGTGTGTGTGTGGAAAGAGGCTACAATTTCATTATAGGCTTTCTACGGGCACAGTGGGATGTGTGCCCCCGAGATTATTTTTTGTATATTATGATTGCGAGTATTATTGAGTAAACGCGAGTTTATATTCCCGATTTTCGTAAACCGGACCATGCAGTAAAATGGCAGGAACGGTAGAAGGAACGTATCACGGCAAATTAGGTACAACACAGAGAGATCGATATTTTTGCTATTTGTCGGTAAATGCAGCATATCTTGCCAAAAGTGTGACGGGTTATGAAATAACTTGTGCTTCGTGCATTTTCTTCTCCAGTAAGTGGTAGTTGAGGGACGGTTTTGATCGCCTAATATGATCACCACTTGTGTTCCATTTCACCTGACTGTGTGAGGAAAATTGACAATATAACAGTATCATATGATATCTCTTCAGTGTAGATAATATTAACACATTTGCAATTTAGAAATCGAAAGATTTATAAAAGCTGATCAAGAACAAATTACCGAAAGAATCTGAATTGAAAGCCAAAATCAACTAAGGAAAGAGATGTGAGATACTACATGTACTTCGTTTAAACAAAATTTTCTCAATTTTTGATATTGTAAGGTTTCCAAATAAAATCGGTTTTCGGCCCGGCACCAAAATACTGGACTATTCGGTTGGTGAATACCCTCGGGAATTAACAGAACACCAGCAATGGCATCGACCAAATGGTAATAAAGAAGAAATACCGACGTAACTGTCAGGTAACTATTTCGACAATTAATGTATCTTCATTGCAGATAATACTAGTATTAGGGATTGTTAACCTGGATGATATGGTAGCCAGGTACAGCAATAGAATACTGAACTATAGTGGATACTTAAGAAGAAAAATTTTGACACATCAATGCAGATTTTAAATTTAAGCCAATTAATTGTTACTCAAACCTTAAAAAAACTGAAACAGAGACGTTATAAAATATCCAGATAATTAGTTTTAATTTTACTACTGGTTTTGAATAAAGTCTAGACAAGACGTGAACAAATTGGCACAATATGGAAAATAAACCGAATTGATTTAACTAATATTGAATAAAGTTGCAATTAATTGTTATATGGCAAAATTTATCAAAATTAATCTCCTTATAAATCGAATCTAACTGAATAAAATTACGTAATTTTTGCAGTTCAAAACATTTTACATGGAAGTTTTGAAAGGATCATTATATAACGATTTAATAAATTGTATCAAAATAAGAAATCGCTCTTGACCGTGGCATCTTGTTCAAGCCATTAACATAACGAATATTACATTACGTGTGCGATCATTACTTATTGCGATTTAAGTGAAATGAAATGAGCATTTAAAATCCGGAATGGTAGGATACTTTCTATATTTATATGCATAGAAATAAGGACATTGGGTTGACATATTCAAAGAAATTAGTACATGAGGTTGAGAACGGTGCTTTGCATGGACTGTTAGTAAACTGACCATAAGGTTGAGAAAACTACTTTCGACTGTTGGCTGTTAATTTTTCGATAACCGTTATTGTAAACTGACATAAGGTTGGGAACAGTGGTTTTGACTTGTGGCTATTGACGGTACCGTTGAGAACAGGCCTGATCTTACTGTTGGCTGTTTATTGTGTTGGATAACCGTTATTGTAAACTTATACTGATAGGGGTTGAGAACAGGTCAGATTTAACTGTTGGTTGCAGATAAATTGTGTCGGGCATCGACAATACTTTAGAGCTAGAAAGGTAGGTAAAACACGATTTTGTGATAGAAATACTGTGAATGTAGACCGATTGATTGTTCCTAAACACCACCTTCACTTAAGGTATATCGGTAGTCTTCCGCCATTTTGAATTTGTTATTTATGCTGTTTTGGTATAATCTGACTTTTTAAATATGCAAATATTTTTATTTGTAATGAATCAATCAATATTATATCCATAATACAAAATGCAAAGGACCTACATGGACTTGATTTCACATGTCTTTATCTAATTAGACGAGGTATGGTAACTTGATAATTAAATAAATTAGAAGAGGATTTTTGAAAAAGGGAGATAATCTGATAAAAATATTTTACATAGATATCACTATGAAAATTCACATTTTACAAATTAAATGGAAAAAAGTCCGTGACCCCCATTTTTCTTTATATTTTTTGAAAGTATGTTTAAAGGGCTAACACATTAGTAAAGTAGACAAAAAATCTATGGAATAGTTTTAAAGAAATCAACAATATACCTGTTTTTCCCTATATATTCATAACAAATATTTGATTATTTTGATATCAGTTATTTTAAAAACAAGCACGGTGACCCCCTTTTTTATTTCAATGCTTATTAATAAGGAAACTTTCCTGTAAAAATAAAAAAAATCTATGGAAAAAAATTTGGAGTACCCATCTACCTTAAATAAATATTACCGACATTTAAGCGAATTGTGATCGAAAATAAGGATTTTCGTAGCATAAATGTTTATTTGTAAAACAAAAACTTGGTATATTGTTTAGTATGTGTTATTATAATGCACTTAATCTAAAACCATTCTGTGGCTATGTCGCACGTTCTGAAAAATGTTTTTACAGTTAAGACTGAAATTATATTAACGAAATATGATCATTGTGTATTCTTATACTAAAATAGTTCGTAATTATTCATGTACCATTAACTATGAATTAGTAGTAAATTCGGTCAAGCTTAAGTATGTCGGATATATTTTCCGTTTAAATATAGCGATGTACTTTTTTGTAATTATCAAAATGAGTACATAATTTATGTGTCCTGTAAGGTCATACATATTTTGAGTAATTTCAGAAATATATTTTAACAAGAAATATGACACGATGCACTGATGGTCCACATTGCTACTAGTTTTGCCTATCTTGAATTTTGTGTTTAGATCTTTTAAGACTGATTTGAATCATCTGCATGGTTATTTTCGTATAAAAGCAGATCCATCCCTTAAGGAATTAGTGAATAAAATGGTCAATTCAGCAAAAGCAAATGGACCAAACACGAAAACAAAACCAGACCAGATAAAATGGGGCTTGTCAAAACTTTTAGCTAATTCTATGACTGCATCAACAAGTATTGAGAAAGTCCTTCTAGTACAAAAGTTGCCGGACAAATTACCTCCCCACACGAAGAGCAAGGCGAAACAAGTGGTAGGTGTAATCAATTGGCAAAGATGTGACATATATGATACTGCTTAGTAGTTTAGGGAGAAAACATCACGTTCGCTGGATTAGACATACTCTGTCTTGAACAACAAAACATTACCTATTCTTTATCTTATACATTGTATGCTGAGTAGCGTGGTCTTGGTAACATGTTGTCAATCACGATTTGTAAAAGGGATGACACTTTCAGTTATTTTTCATATGGTTAAGTTAGCACCATCATGGTGCCAATTCTGAATACTTTGTTATCATAATTGATATTGCATGAAGTTGAGCATAATCACACTTGTATGAGGTTATATTATTAATTTGATACCGTTTGAGAAATTTTTTTACTTGAGAAGGGATCACATGACCCACTGTATATTTAGAGATTGACTAGAAAACAGCATATAAAAAAGTTATATCGCATGTTACTAAAAATAGTAATGCATTTCACATGTTCCTATGAAGGTTTGTAAAAAGAACATTAAAATCTTATTTACTAGTAATTTATTTTAATGAAGTTTCTAAGAATGTTATATATTATACACATTGTAGTTACATTATAGTAAATTAAATTCTAAATATATTAATTTTTTAATTAATCCAATTATATCTTGCATTTAATTATTTAGATAAAGAATAAAAATGACCCATTTAGTGTTTCTGTAAATTAATAACATAGCAATTATAGTCTTTGTGTGAGTTATATCGACCTGGAAATGCATATCGACCTCGGATTTCATCCTCGGTCGATATGCTTTTCCCAGGTCGATATAACATCATATCGACCTCGTACACAAACTATATTTGTATAATATTCTCAATATAGAATTCTTAAGTGGAAATACTCCACTATAAGAGTAATTCAGGGAGTTTTTGGCAGAGATTAAACTGTTTTGCTTCTGTTAAGAATTACAAATATTGAGAAAAAACTCCTTAAGAATTCCTGTCTGCATTTTTATAAAACATGTAAAATGGTAAAGTTTTGCATACTCCATATAGATAGTCAGCAGTACCCGCCTGTCAAGCATTTGGACAGCCTCACTCTATACACAATTAAGACGATTTAATTAATGCATGAATTTAGAGAAAGATGAAAAAAATGAAAAGTCCTACCTTAGTTGGCATCTGGGTAACGTACGACATTATAGGCAAATGTGTACAAAAATCGCACATAACAAACTTATGTATACAATTATAGTATGACCCTTCCAAAAATGTCAACAATCATCCCGTTGATATTGATATAAATGGTATCAAGTTTTATATTTTATCAAGTCTAAATAACGTTGTGGGATATTATTTTCTGATTTTTTTCAAAGCAATTGTTTAAATGATATCATCGTACCATAGAACATTTGACTGATGTATATATATTTATCTTTGATATGTATAAACCGATAAGAGGAGCATTGTTTGGCACGAGCGTATAGTAAGATATTTGGAGATATATTCTATCTATTGTTACTGGCATCTAGTACACGCTAATTTTATAACTATGTTTTTACCATTTATAAGCCAAACCAATCTCTTGGAGGCGTTTAAAGTGAAATCTAATCTCTTCTCTTTTTAAATGCAAGAATGCATTAGACAGATTAAAACAGAAAACTCCTCGGTGACCATCCACTAGACATTGACAACGAACAACAAAAGTACCGAAATTACAGTAAATACGCTAGTTTCTTACAACTGTAAATATGTTGTACATCAGCCAAAGCTACTTCATGTTTACTGGCTGATACGAGTCTTTTGTTGAAGATTTATATTGCCGCTAACATACATAGCACTCTTTGACCCTTCTTTCAAAATTACGTTTTATCATGTGCAAGATAGTGGTCATAGGGTTAGTAGTCTAACTGTATTGGGTTTTATTCGCATGTTTATGATACTATAGGGAAACGGGATAGAGAGAGGGGAGGTTTGGGTACCCATTAAACCGGTTTAACCCCACCACTGGCTTTTGCCAGTGCCGGTACCAAGTCCGGCTATCCCGAGTTCCTTTCGTTATTTATGTTTGTCTCTTGTTTTCATTATTTTTTTTCTGGTGCAGATTGCTTGTAAATTGTGGCATGTGATTGTAGTTTCTTTACTGTTATCCTGTTTTTGTAATAGTGACCTGCAGAGTGACGATTTCAGTGCTGTCTAAAAGGAGAAACAAAATGTCCTTAACAAAAACTTGCCTTGAAGGAATGTGTCAGTTTATTGGTCACTTGAGTGCAGTAATCATGGTGGTTTGTTATTTTTTGTTGGAATTTGTATGTTGTGTATAGAGATCACGGGGGCTCTATATATCAGTACCGAGGTTTATCAATAATTGTTCATTCATCAATGATCAAAATCCAACTCACGTCTGTCCTCTTGATGCTTGTAATGCATTTATTGCCAGATATAGTCGAAATGCACTCTAAAAGTTTAAGAAACAATCTAGAAACACTGGAAAGCACATGATCATACTACTTTATTTGTGCGTTAAGGGAACATCGGCCTAATGCAAAGCTGTCTTATTAGCTTATTCGTAAAATATTTTCAAGAACTTTTCCTTATTAACCGTCATGGTGTCCGTTCGTTCGTTCGTCATTCTGTCTGTCATAGGGGTACACACTATGTTCACTTGTCAGATAAAAAATATTTTATTATGTGGTCTATTGACCAGCTAACGCCAATGTCTGCCATCCAAAAGTCAACATAAATATCTGACAAGTCGACACAAATATCTGACAAGTCCACATAATTATCTGA
>MJUU01018868.1:284817-305439 GCA_002080025.1 Modiolus philippinarum
TATATATATATATATAATGAGAAAATCAAAATCGTCACACTGCATTATGATAGGGGCAATACAACCCCTTCACTGGTCAACATTAGCCAGGAAACATGATGTAGTTTTGACCTATCTACAGCATATTTATAATTTGTAAGATACTAGTAATAATTCTCTGATTTTGGTCATTTTGTTGTTCTATTAACTTTCATTGTGATAAATAAGAGTTGTACGTTTTTATTGAAAACAAATATTTTTCTGACTTCATCAGTGCTTTTGATTTTTTTTTTTGTGATTTTGGTATATTATCTATCATGTGCGTTTACCCCATGTCGTTTCATTGTTTATATATACAATTGTCATTTTCATTTTTCCGGTGCTTTCCACATACTTTGTCTTTTTGCCTTACGGGCTTTGGCTCTTGACAATTTAGTTGTGAAATTTTGTTATTACTCCCATTTCATTCGGAATTATATATCATTTTTATTTATTTGTGTTTTTTGTCTCTCTTCTATCTTTTTATCCTCATTAATTCTGACGTCACCATACTTCGTTATGTAAAGTCATTCGCCAGTCAGAGGTCGTTGCCATGTATATAGTATTACTTTTCTCATTCAGAATTAAAAGTACACACATAATTGAGGGGAAAATAAAACGCATTTTTTAAAGTGTCGCTATAACATTACCTTTATGTCCCGGCGAACAAGATCTTAAGATTCTAATAGTGTGGACAATTGCATTTCAATGTCGTCTATGACCCGGAAGACAAAGATCATGTAAAGGTTTATCGCGCCAATTGTGCAAAACCTTTACAACAAACGCTCAAATAAGATTGAATGAAGATATTATATTTTGTTATCCATAGCTATAGTATTTAGCCCATTTAATTAAATTTGCCTATTAAAGATGCATGAAAAAACATTTGTATAAGGTAAACTCTCAGATTCACTGAATATGGACGATGGCGTAGTTACAATTCAAGATGAACCGTTCTTGTTAACGGTAGGTTTTATATTTTATTTATCTTGGGGTTTAATCATTTGTTAATTCAGCTATTTATTATCCTGGCTTGAGTCTGTTGATTGATTTTTGGTATCAGATTTCCTAATATGTAGATGATAAATGTTCCCCTTTGGTTGAATAAATTTACTAAAATTAAAATGAATTAAAATCAAATATGTCAATGCTGGGGTGTAATTAAATTATACATGTATAAGTTACGTGTCTATCGTTTGATATCTCCTTTGTATTTTCAAAATTTGTTTTAGTTTAAAACTGAATCAGTCCAAACATAAATTTGCTTACCTTATATTTGACAATCATATCAAACGAAGATGAAATGAAATTCTTCTTAAATGATACAAGACACAAGACAACATCGAAATGCTTTGATTCATCTCGTCTTAAATTGTATGATTCTGGAATAAAGAAAGACGCTTACAATTCACTTAAATGGATACAATTAGGCTTCGTTGTGCCTTTAAAATCAGTTTCAGTCCTAGTTTATGTGTTTTTTTCATATTTGCAGTGGCTAAACCTATATATTTATCAAAGAAATGATAACCAACATGAGAAAACTCTCCAAATTAAATGAGAAGTGTGTAATCTGTCAGTCATTTTTGTCGGTTCTACGGTTGAACTTTTTTCTCCTACCAGTTTTTTTCAGCTACAATTATATGTGTTTTTGTATTGTATGTAAAAAGTTTATCATACTCTAACTATGTCAATTAATAAAGGGGCAAATATTAAATGTAGTACCTATCATTAACGGATTCCGTCTTTACTTTGGGATATATATGTTTATAACTTGTTAAGAGTTTATATGATCCTACGAAACATAAGTTGTCGAAATTGACATGAGAAGAACTTAAAGTAACTGCAATTTAATTTACTCACCGATGACATTGTTAAATGGCACATCCTGATTTTTTTTTAGTGCTGAAACTATAGTTTGAAATGTTAACCGTATCAAAAGTTTATATATATATATATATATATACACGAAAAAGAAGGGAAACTGGGAGTGTGTCGAAGAGACAACGACCCAAAGGGGAGTAATAACAACTCAAGGCCACCATAAGATCTTCAATGAACGATGAGGAATATATTACTTTGCATTTCCTTCATGATAAGCCATGACTAGTTAATTTTGGAGTTGTTTGTCCTATTCGTCTTTTTCAAATGTTTTGATTAAATCTGCCATGAAGAGATAAAAATAACTGAAAAGATCATCTGTAGAAAGTTAAATTACTGTAGTTTTTCCATATATATTTTATTTTTAAATTAACATAATCTTTTGTTTTGCTTACAACCAACAATATTATTGCCCATATGGATTTGACATCTCTAGCATGTGAGCATTTCATGTCTTTTCTCATACTGTTAAATAGATTTTAAGTCTTGAAACTAATTCATACTTTATGTAGAAACAAGGTCCCATATATTTTTTTTTTATGTTAGCTGAATTCTCTTTCAGTCGTCCAAAAAATAATTCTAGAAACTATACCTACACTACTCTGTTTCTTGTTTTTTTCAGGAAACCCATACATTTGAATGAATGATTTTATGGCAAAAAGGCGGTCGTCATCTTTAATACATTATGTTTCTTTGGTGAACCTTTTCAAACTTTATCATGTCTTCATTTGCAGACAAAATGTCATATCTTGTATTTTTTCTTGGCTTTAATTTTATTTGGGAATGGATGTAAATCCCCATGACGTACTGAAAATATTTGCTTACTGAAACAGTTCGTTTCTAAATCTTCAACCAAGGCTATTGCCCCAAGGCAATGTCTTTTACTACAATAATTGCATGGCAGATGCTGTTAACATATGTTTGGTTACAGTGCAAATATAAAGGGTTTGAATACTGTAACGATTCTTAAATTATTAATGAACTAATCGACTAATTATTGCTAAGTAATAAATGTGGGCATTTGACAGGTATATATTGAGTTTATATGTTATTTTACAGGATATAACTCGTGGGCCTCCTATGACCTATGTTCCTGAGCTAAAATCTTGGATAAACTCTTCAAACGATTACGGTAAGAAGCAATCACTTATGTCACATTGTATTAACATTGAAGTGCTAATTCCTTAACTACTAGATGTGTACATTTTGACATTTTTAGTATATATATGCCTTCTTGTCACATGCATCTACAATGATAAATTAGAAACCATTATTTTTTCCTAAAAACTACCTATATTTACTAATCAACTACAGCCACACTGGAAATTAATACGGACAAAAATACAACAAAATCGTTTCTTGAAAACATAACTTATATTTATATATTTGAAATGCGGTATTTAATGTATTATGAACATTTTATCTTATGAAAATACAATTGAAGGATCATTTGAGTACATCTGAATATACTACATTGTTGCTGATAAGCTTTCCTTTTAAAAAAGTGCACCAAAAATTTAATTATTCTTATTCGGCGTAAATTATGGATAGTTGTGTTTGTTCTCCATAACTCGTTTCATTGAGAAATGAGCGAATCTGGAAAATAGAGCGATGTGACAAAGCAATGAAACAATATGTTACCATTCTCTTCAAATCTGGTTCAAAAGATGCCTTCAACAATGAAAGACACCGGTCAAAATCACTTGCACCTCAGTGATGGCTACAACAGATGTAAATGCTTTTAGGCCAAACCAATGTAATTCTATGTTTGGCGTCAACTTTATTTTCGAAATGAAGGCGGGTATGAGGCAAAAAACAAGACAAAACAAAACAAAAAACAAGAAAAGAATTTAAAAGAAAATAACATACCTTGATGTGGCCCATGTTCATTAAAAGTCATTTTTCAGAATTCCATTAAATCAAGTAAGGTTATTTTCTAAAAGTTCTCATTTTTTTTTTCACGTTTCAGTTTAAGTCATTCATTTTTTAAAAGTTTTCTTTTCGTAGTATATATTTGTGGTCTCCTTAATTGACACTTAAACTACCATTTAAATTGCAAAAACTGAAAAGAACCTTTGTTTGTTTTGTTATAAAATCACACATTTTCAATGCACACGCTGACGCCAAACATAGAAATAACTTGTCTTGGCCTTATCAACAAATGATTTGAACAATTGACCTAAAGACTACTAAATAATATTTCAGCTTTATCCAGTTTGTCTCTCCTAATGTATTACCCTTGGTTTTCACTTTTGTTATTACAAGGTTAATTACTTTGGCTCAAGTTTTTTTTCCAGGCAGACAAACACATGTATGGAAAATGAAGTAACAAAAGTAACATTGAACGCAATTACAAACGAACACATGATACTTGTTCAGCGTTTAAACATATTTCAGTTTATATTCTTTCAAAATTTACTATTTTGTAATATGCACTGAAGAGAGGTTCATTAACAGGCTAACAATCTTAAATTTCCCCCAAAACAGTTCACTGCCAGCCGAAAATGCCCAAAACACATAAACATAAAAAAATTCTTGATCCCTCCTCATTAACAGCAAACAGTGCTTTTTATTTCGATTTAACAATTAACGCAAAGTAAAAATTTAACAGGACAGAAAACAACAGATAGTCCAAAAACAGTTATCAGCTGATTTATTTAAACAAAACATGTAACAACCAGCTGAAAATGCCCAAAACACATTTACAGAAAAGGTCTTGCTCCCTCCCCCACATAATTTGTCGAAATGGCCATCCACAGAAACTTTATTTACTACAACTTCGGTATTTTGTTATTTTGTTATCTACACTGCGATGTAAATGACACTCAGATATGCAACTTTGTTTTCATCCCCCCGCTTAGCGAAAGCGGGGGATTATGTGATGCAGTCCGTCCGAATGTACGTACGTACGTGCGTTTGTAATGCTCCCCGATAGCTCTGGAACTATAAGAGATACAGATTTGAAACTTGGCACCATACTAGAGTATGATCAGAAGTAGTGCACTGTGGATTCGGAATTTAGGTCAAACGCCCTAGAGGCAAATTATGGGCGAAAACGAATTTTCGCGATATCCAATAATTAAAGAAATTTCTAAGGCCATTTGGGCTAGAAAGTTGAAACTCGGATATGGACTCACATATTATGTAGCAACTTCACAGAGGGTGTCGGATTTTTGGTATGACCCCTCAGGGCATGGCCTCTAGGGGGTCCAAAAAACGAAAAAATCGATTCCGCTGGAACTCCTCTTACACCTTCAATCCCAGAAACCTTGTAATAAGGGCATAAGTAACACTCTAAAAGTTGTCTGTGCCGAAGGTTTCGGAATTTTGAAATTTGCCCTCAGGGCGGAAAAATGAGCGAATTTGTATTTCGAGATATCCAGTAATAAGCGAAATCTTCTGAAGTATTCAAGTTTGGAAGCTGAAACTTTGTATGCAAAATCTATTATATGCATCTCATTTACTGATGATAGCGAACTTTTGGTTTGGCCCCTGGGGGCATGCCCTTAAGGGGCCAAAAAATGTTAAACAATCAGTACTCATCAGAACAACTGGAACTCTATGTACAATTTTTATTTTATGGTTTATATTTTCATGAGGAATTATTGGAATTGCTCTTTGAATCCGTTCTAAGCTTTTAGAATTTAGACCCCGGTGCCAAATTTGGTAAATTTCCTGAAAATATCAAAGACTAATAATTTTTGAAATTCCAACATGAAGTTTTATAATTAAGCAACTTTTAAATGTCATCAACTAGTATGAACACTAGGATTCCAAAAATATGATTCTAATTTTGGTAAATTTCCTGGAACTCTCAAAGACCAATTACTTTTTGGAATTTTACCTAGCAACCATATCTTTTTTGATGCCCTATAGTTTCAGTGATGATTTCCAAAAGACAAATTCCAAAAATCTTTCATTCTAATTTTGGTATATTTCCTGAAACTCTCAAAGACCTACTATTTTTTGGAATTCTACCTAGCAACCATATCCTTTTCAATTCCTTACAGTAGTGAAGATCATTTTCAATAACCAGAGTGCAAAAAACTGATTCTATTTTTGGTAAATTTCCTGAAACTCTCAAAGACCAATTACTTTTTGGAATTTTACCTAGCAACCATATCTTTTTCAATTTCTTACAGTAAAAATGATTATTTCCAACAGTCAGGTTGCAAAAATCTTTGATTCTAATTTTGGTAAATTTTCTGAAATTCTCTGAAACCTGTACTTTTTGAAATTCTACCTAGCAACCATATCTTTTTGGTGTTTTACGGTAACAATGATTGTTTCAACAGAAAGAAATTTAGTTTAAAAAACACTTGTCTTTTTTACAAGGGAGGGGTCCAAAAAGGGGTAGCGGGGGGATCGCAATCTTTCATTGGCTGTTTTTCATTTTATATGTATAAGAACCACTAGACACTAAGCTGTAAGACAACAATTAACGTGAATAATAGCGAGAGGGGCTCAAAAAGATTTTATTCCGAATTTGTTAAACCTTTATCATACTGTGTTTCATTAATGGTTAAAAAAATAATAGATATTCTTCAATTTTAGTAATCGATCTTAGTAAGAAATTATAATTTCTGTTTGTATTTATATCGTATTCACAAACACTTATGTATATATAAGTTCGATATTAATCTTTTGTTGTGCTTTCACCTATCAATTATTTAACAAAATAAATTCTCAGATTTTATATTTAATTGGAAACGGGTACAATATCACACTGTGAGATTTTATATGTCACCTTTGCATGGTTATTAACTTGTCATATAACAATATTTTTCAGTAAGATATAAATATTTTTTTAATATCACTGAAATCATATCAAGTATCAAATTGGTATAGGAGATAAAACTTTTGAATCCAAATTATGTTGAGAAAAATGATTACAAAAGTGGTTAGGGATTACAAAAATGGTCGATGCGACATTTAAGTCCAACTATTTTTGTAATCCAAAACCACATTTGTAATCGAGGCATTATAAAAGTGGTCGGGTTTACAAAAAAGGTTGTAACACGGCATTACATAAGAATTTTTACCACGTATTTTTTTCTAATAAATAGGCGAGAATGATTATGCCTTGATGTTATGCTCACCGGTTTCTTAAAACAACGGCAGTAGAATACCGAAAGAACAAAGGAAGTTTCTTTCCTCAAAATTTCATAGGGACAGTTGTTGCAATATCAGCAGAAGCTAAACATTAGCATCAAGTTTTCTGATTCTGTAATTTTATGTTTACAGATGCAACTATCTAAAGTAAAAAAGATGAGAGAAGTCAAAACCTATAATTCATGATAAAGCGTACAATATACATAAATTCAATTATGGTAGAATAAAACTTAACTCGTTGGCTAATGAAATCGGAGAGTAAAACACAATTTATTGCTCTTAATAATCATGTTTTGAGATGTTAAAATTGTTAAAATATCAGAGCAGCGAAATTTTATAAAAATGACCTTTATCTGTGCTTGTAACATGAAAAATAAAACATGTGACAACTCTAAAGTTTTCAGTGGAAAAAAATCTTTGCCCAAGGAAGATATACGAGTTCTTAATTGGTTTTATACAGAAGTTTTTAATTAGGTCTTGTGACTATGATTGCTGTGATTGGAAGTCTACCAGATGTTTAGTAAAATGCAACACTAACAGAAAAAATACAGTAAATGTGCAATGTGCGGTGCCCCTGGATGCTTTGTTTTAGATCGTTTTAACCTGGAGATGGGTATCTCCCTCATGTAAAGCTCTGTCCTTAGCTGATTTTGGCTTTACATTTAGATCATATTGGTTATTTGTTCTCTATCAGTTTTTGAGTTAATGGTCTTCCAAAAGTTTAGATTTTATCTGCACTGAAGATACCTAAGTTGTCGAAATGTGGATATGCAGAAATTAAATTCACAGCAACTTCGGTATTTAGTTATTTAACCTGGAGATGGGATGTTGTCTCCTTGACATTTACCCCATTTCCTTTCATTTTCATACAAATCACAATTGCAACATCTGACAATGAAGAATATAAATTAAATTCTACATTAGAAGAAATATTTACTTATCATACTTAAACAGCAATGTTCAAGCATTAATATGAAACAGAATTACTTTTTTAGACTTTTTAATAATGCACTTTATCACACTGTTAAAACAATATATACTGTGTGCAGTTGTCAAGAACAAACCTATAATTGCCATGGGATAATATAAATAAATCGGATTATTTCATTTGTATTTAACAATTTCTTATTTCTAATATACCTTAACACAAAGTTCATAACTTGTTTCACTTGCAGATAAAGACGTTGCTCAAAACATCATGACTACCATGTATTCTAGTCTTGCCCCACCACTGCCACCAGAAGCACTCAGACCAAAAAGACAAATGACCTTCACATATGGGGGTAGAAGGTCAAACAACTCAAATTACAATTCAATGCCAGACCCCCTGATTCATTACTCACAGAGTTGGCGCCCACTGTACGAAGATAGAAGAACAGCTAGCCGACAGCAAGAACTGTAAGTAAACTAAAATGGGGGATAGGATCTATGTAGTAATGCAAAAAAATTCTGTTATTTCTTCTTTTTTATCCTGTACACTACACTAAGAAAGATTATGTATAATTAATTTCATTGACGTTGTTTATATTTATTAACTAACTTTAAAAGAAGAACCTGGCATTATTATTTTTAAAGAGCATTGAATCAATTTTCGAAATGTTGTTTTTCACCACGCTTAGCTCGTTACCATGATTGATCTTCCGCTACATTTTGTTGTTGGAGAAAAATTGTTAGAATAACGGACAATCATGAATAGAAGACCAAGAGAATACACACATACTCAACCCTTACGATACTCATGTGAATGCGTACTACCGGGGTAGTGTCTTCTTACAGTTTTATATTTCAAAAGAGTTAGGTCTCGTGCATCAATACTCATGACATGACAACCAGGGAAACGATACACACTAACCCCCACCTGAATTCAAATTGTTTAACTTCCCTCAAACCATCTTATTGGAATTTGTTTGAAAATGTATTTAAATGTACTCTTAGGACTCATGTATTGCTCTATCACTAAATGAAAAAGTTTCATACGACAATGTGTAAACACTGAGAAATCCGAAAAAATGAAAATTACTGTTATGGTCAGTTAGAGATGACCATCATTGCACAACTAATTGATGTCAATGCATGTTTTCCCTACGTTTTTTTTATTTTTTGGTTCAACCATACAATTGTCAATCGTTAGTGCCAGTACTAAGTCCAGCTGTCCCACAGTGTTTTACTTTGTTGGCACTTCCACATCCGAGACCAATGGAGTCGTGAATGCAGCGTTGTTCGATATCTATCAAGTGGAAGTCCACTCTAGCCGTTCTAGGATCGTCTTGAACTTACTATGATGTATGAGTAAATGCTCATTGTTGAACTCTTCATGGTGGCTTCAATGGGAAGATCAACACAAAAAGCGTTGTTCCATTTGCCTAACTTTACCATGTATTTGTAGGAATTTTTGTCCATGAACATTGATATCATATACTTTCATTTGTAGTACTAGTATATGATTTAGGGTGCCGTGGTTTTGGTTTAATGCTATAAAGGTTAGAATCAAAGAACAATTTAAATGGTTGATTCTTACCTTCCCAATATCTTTGTTTCTGGTTAGTTCTTATCCTTCTGCGTTGCTCTGCAAACTTATTATCTGGAATAAAAGTTTAACCATACTAGGATAAGTTTGATCGATGTATACATTGTGAACTACTTATCTGTAAATACTTAATACTAGAATAGTAGAATACCGAAGGAACAAAGGAGTGAAATTTACAAAATTCGAAGTCCAAAGGCATGGCCAAAACGAGAACACAGAAAACAATGACGTTAGACACAAAACAATGACGTTAGACAGATCTAAGCACAGAAATAGAAACCACAACATTCAAAACAAAGCACTCAAAGTATGAACTTCAGTGAAACTGAGAGTGACATCAGGTGCTCCGGAAGGGTAAGCATGTCCTGCTTTGATGACAACATGAGGTATGAAGTTTTAACTAATTGTTGGTGAACGCTACCAATACGTCCATGGTATTTTCTATATAGTTATGTACAAAGCTACCGGTATAAAGTGTAACTTGTTCTATATGGTTGTCTTTTGGACTATATTTCACCATGTGGAAAAATATCATATTTTGACTGTACAGCCCCATGGGTTGAAAACCTGAATACCATTACTGTTTGCTATTTCTAAAATACGCTTATCTCTAGTTTGATGTTGATGTCTTGTGTACTTTTACTCTCAATGAAAAGTTCTACCTGGTTGACATTGTTATGATCTGGACATGCTTATCCAACCAAGAAGAATTAATCAATGGACGTCTTTAGTAACTTAGTTGCATCTGCTTATAATATTTACTGTTGGAAATTACCCTTTCACATGTAACTTTTTTCAATTTCAATTTAACTCTCATCTCATTTGTTTTTTAAATTTATTTCATCTCATGAATATCATAGCTGCTATAGAGGCTCTAGACGACGCAATGGGTGGTTGAGCGACATTTTGCAGATTGATGATATAACATTTAAATAAATTTCACATACATTTTTTTCTGTGTTTTAGAAGAAACTCTGTTCCAAGCTTCCCACAGATACCAGGTCTAGAAAGAAGTAAAACAGATATGTACTCAAGTCCACGCAGAGTAATACGTTATCCTAGAACAGAAGATTATATACATGAAAGAAGCATGTTTATGGTAAATTGATGTATTTTATGTATTGCAAAATATACATCAGCAAGCAAAAATCAAAACAACGAGCCAATTTCGAAGCTGAAACTATCCTAAATATATTCGGTTAAGAGGCATCATGAAATCAGACAATTGAAAAATGAAACTAGCAAAAGTAAACTAAATACGAACTTCAGAAAGTAAGTGTGAACGAAACCGTCAATCCAAAACGAATACATGTACTCCAAGGACAATTGCAACATGGGAAAAACAACAAAGACAAAGCGAGTATGGCACAGAAAACAAAAGCGAAGACACACGCATATTCAAAGATGAACAACATGGACCCAAAAACATTGATGAGATCAAGTGCACCGGTAGAGTTAAACATCTCCTGCTTCTTACTTGACAACCGCCGTGTATCCAGGGTATCGACCACGCACCCTTGAATAGCGAATGAGCTGGGAGATGTAAACTTCATATGTCGGCGCTGTTGGAATGTTACATCAAAGAAAAGGGAAGTTGACTATTGGAAAAGTGAAGTCATCGTGTTTGTCATACAGCTCAGTTTGAAGTCTACCTCTGTTGTAAATTCAAGATAAATATCAAGGAATGAGGCCGATGTGGAGGTGTCACTAGTATCCTTAATTTTGATTGTTTAGTGACAAAATACCTGTATAACGGAAGCTAGAATTGAATGATTGGGCTAGTTTTTATCTTTATTTTGAAGAAAACCTTCACTGAATTCAGTGTCATAAGAGTGGAGAAAAATATTGGCTAGAACAGATGCACAGTTTGTACCCTTGGAATTCCGATAGTCTGTTGAAGCCCTCCAAACTGGATAAAAATGATGTAGAGTAAAAATAGTAAATAAAGCACTAGCAATTTGAACACCACTTAAAGAACCAGGGTATCAAGTGTATTCACGTCTTCCCATATATGACTATACCGATTTTCACTTCTTCCTATATTGCCTCACTTACAGTGTGACGAGTGCTGTTTAATAGAACAGGGCATGCTTACCCATCCGGAACACCTAATCATGGGAGTTCACGCTGTGAGTGCTTTGGTTTTGAATGTTGCGGTTTTTTCTCATTTCTGTGCTTTGTAGCTGTCTAACGTCATTGTTTTCTGTGTTTTAGTTTTTCTCGTGTCTTTGGACTTCGATTTTTGTAAACACCACTACTTTGTTCCTTCGATATTCTACTGCCTTGTTTTGTAAACATGATCTGCAACATTCGTCACACTGGCGATGGAATGTCCAGTATTGAGTCAAATTTAGGTATGGGTTTCATGAAATTATTTCCGTTTTCATTTGTGAAATATAATAATCTGACAAGACGTGATTACCGTAATATGGTGATAATTGCAATAGTGATTGAACATTTTAAAAACTCTTGTATTCACTTCTAGACTAATAATGATAAAGTAGAGTAAACAGTCACGTGTTCGTATTGGAGTCTTAATTTAAAAGTGTGCATTTGGCGAATTTCACACAATCACTTGAAGCAAGAGAGTTGTTTGATTTTATAACAAGGTTTAGATTATTATATTATAATTCTTTGTTAATTTGCAGACGACACAACCACCATGCACTGGCCACTTCATCATACATCCAGACTGGGTATCCGAAAGGAGCGGTAAAAAAAAGGTGAATGCTATTCGCAAAAATGGATCATCTAGAAATGGTCTACGTTACGGAACCCCTCATGAAATTTAGGAACAATCAAAAACTGTGCACTTTTGCCTTTAGTTGCTTCAACTGCTCAATTTGAAACATTTGTTATTTATTAAGTTCTATTTTGTAATACATGTAATAAAGTTTACCGGAGTTCATACTACTTTGTTAAAAAAAACTTTTTAAAGAATAATGACTTGATATCTGTTACTTCAGTTTAATGTTCGTAAACGTTATATTACATGTATTTTATTTACAATCCTTGATACTAGTTTTGTATTTTTCAAATAGTTAGTTTATTAATAAGACACAATAAAATGCAAGACACAATGCTAGTTTCAAATAGTAATACAGTCATTTTTTAAGATAGAAGAATTTGATAGAAGCAATAAAAATTTGCCGAAAAAATTGTAATAAACATTTTTCTGGACAATCTGTTTCTAATATTTTAGACAAATTGACCTTTTATTAGAATTCACAACACTGACCAATCGTAAAACAGTGAACAAGATCTCAAAATTAGTTTGCACAATCAGTTACATATTATTTGTCATCATGTAAACCTCTTTCACTGTGTAACACTTGTCTGTCGATGATAATTTAATGAAATAGCACAAGAATAAACCAAGTCTTTCAATGATTCCGTCCATGTTTGTATGTAATAAAAAAATGTGACAATATTATTGGTGGCATGTCTTATGCCATTATTTCAGAACTTGATGTATTGACCAAAATTTGAAAAAGAGGTATCGGTATAGCAATATCACTTTTTGTCAACGCAGAATAATTAGTATTACAATTAAACTTAAACAAGTGAGAGTAAAAGCTAAGGTAATAAATATATATTAATACATGGCCTTTTCCATATCAGCACGTTCAACCCGGGTATGATTATAAACACTAACTGGAAGTATATGATAGACATATTAAGACTTGGCCTTTTCCATATCAGCACGGTTATCATCCCTCGACCCACATTAGCCCTCGACTGACACCTCGGGCTGATATCGGAGTCTCGGGATGATAACCGTGCCGATATATTTTGACACATTTTGTATGTCTGAACTCTGTAATATTGACATTCTTATATTTCTTTACTTTTTAATAATTAATGGCTTTATGTTTTATATGTATTCATAGCATTGGTGCAATTGTCAGACCATCCAAGATGGCTGGTTTAACCAGATGTGATGTTTTCTTGTTTGTATATCTTGTCTAGTCTAATTTATTCTTATTTTTTCAATTCTTTATTTTCTTTTTTACATATAAATATTATTTATTTAATCAAAGTCATGTACATATTTTCACATTAGTTAAGGTTATGCATGCACATGAGTGGTATTAATATTCATCATTTTGCGTGTGTGTGACCAATCAAATTCGAGTATGGACTGATGCTGCAGAACTGCAACTACGTCATACTTTTACCGGGAACAGTATTAAAGATGTACAGAATGGTGTGGAGTGTGTTTTGCATAAATTTGATTATAATTATAGTATAGTCATTGTAAATAGTGTTATCATTTAGAATATTTATTCGTTGCAAATTAAATATGAAGCTTCCAATATGGTTTTTGTTATTTATATATGTCCTAAGTGCAACGATCCCTTTTCATTCAGTTAATTGGTTTCCTCACAACCTTACTTCTTATTGGTTTAAGAGTTGAAAAACCTACAATATTTTACGAAAGGATATGGAGTAAATGAACATGATACCATAACACATATGTTAACTCCAACTGCAATAAATATTAATGAGCTGTATGACCATTTCGGAAATTAACTCCTCATCAGCATCACTAGAACCCAAACGGATGAAATCAATGGAGGAAAATAATTTCACAAAATGTTTAAAATGCATAAAACCAAACGAAATCCGAATAATCAGTAATATCAAATAATACCAAATGTCTCACATGAGTATTTAGTTCTATTCAAAGTTGATGCTCATATATACTTTTTAACCTACCTCTCTAATAACTTTTTAAGCATTTTGTCGTCTTTTACGCTGGTGAAATATAAATTAATCTAAATATCGAAACTACTAGCGGAAACAGAAATTTCGAAAATCAAAGGCCCAAAATAAGACAAAATTTAGCAAATAAAAAAGGGGCAACAGCAAAATCAAAAGCCAAAAATATTGAAAATTGAGCAACTAAAAATATATCATTGTAGTGGAAAAAACAAGCCCAACACTGACACCACTTAAATTAGACATTAAGAAGTAGCAATATGAACTCCTGAAAATAACAGAATGTTAATAGGTATTATAGATGCAACCATGATCTGCGTTGCGAACAGAAGTGTGTGGTAATCTGATTTTGACGTGAATTCTAGTCTGGCTAAATTAAGGTCCGAAACATAGTTAAAGGGAAAGACCAGAAAGGGAACCCATTAGAAAACTACAAATCCAAAAGCGCACATACCCAATTTTAAACAAATTGGGACAGCCTTCACATATATATATATCCACACTTAAAACGGACATTTTCTAAATAAAATATTTTGTTTAAAAGGTTAAACGATGTATCAACCTCCCGTGAAATCTGTATGGCTCTGCACCAGCCGAAGAATTAATCAGTAATCAACTCAACACAGAAATACTATAAAGAAAAATAAACAAAACCGTCTTCAGTAAAAGCAGGGAATCTAAATAAAACTAAACATTTATCAATCAAATTTTGATACCTTCCAATAACTTTCTTGAGAAAAACAATCAATTTACACTAAACGAAGACTTGAAATCAATGACTTGAAATTAATCAACACTAAACGAAGACTTGATTCAAAAGTTTATGACAGAGACGTCTGTGTCGTTTAAAAATCTTGATTGAGGCTGCTTATTTATACTTTATATTAGGAATTCACTCCACGACTTCCATTTAGGAAAAATTGTCTTTTACGAGTTGTAAAAATAAAAGAGTGTGTTAGGCAAGCATGTATCGTTTAGTTTATCTTTCATAAAACATAGGAATTTCATCTAATTTCATCTATTTTCAACTAATTTTTGTAAATTTTGTTGAAATCTAAGGAGTATCTCCCTCATACAAAGCTCTGTCCTTAGCTACTTTTGTCTTTACATTTAGATCATATTGGTTATTTGTTCTCTTTCAGTTTTAAACATTTTTGAGGGTATGGTCTTCCAAACATTTAGATTTTATCTGCACTGAAGAGACATTAGTTGTCGATATGCGCATATGCAGAATTTAAATTCACAGTAACTTCGATATTAAGTTATCTATCAGGAAAACCCTCAATTTGAAGGGATTCTTCCAGGCTACTCGAAAAAAGAACAATAGAAAACGAGTATTCGTTTAAATAAGCTAAAATGTTATTTGGATTGTGTACATTAGTTGGAAATTATGAAATTTATTTCCTCTGTAAAATTTAAACACCTATCCCCAAATCTCTTTACATGCAAAACATCTCCTTTTTTAATCATTCAAGTAGAATCACTCAAAATTCCATCAAATATTTTACAGACCTCGAAACAGACATCAAAACAATCAAAATAATAAAAAGGAAAACTAGTACTTTTTAAGCTTGGGGTTTCTGAAATACATGGCAACATAACAAGCTCTTTTTGGTCGTTTTTACCTGGATATGGGATGTTGTCTCCTTGACATTTATCCCATTTCCTATCTTTTTCATATCTTTTTACGAAGAGTTCAATAATTCTAAGATAAAAAAAGTTTAACAACTTTATAACCATTATAAGTTTAAAGCATTCTCATTATACATTTTGTATATTATAAAATGTTAATATACCCATTTACTGAAGGATCAAAGCCTTTAAGTGTGAAAGAAAAAATATTTTCCGATCAAATCAATGTATCGCTAAGTCATCTTACCCAATAACAAAACGTTGTTGAAGTAAATGGATTAAAAAATACCTCAGTTACAGCGCCATGCAAAAATGACATGTAAAGTCCCATAACTCTTGAACAAATTAACTGAATAAAAATATCAAAAGTTAAACAAACATACAGTGTATTATACTCTTTTTGGAACCTTACAATATCTAATTTTTTGTAAATTTTGTTGAAACTAAGGAGTATCTCCCTCATGCAAAGCTCTGTCCTTAGCTGATTTTGGCTTTCTATTTAGATCATATTTGGTAATTTGTTCTCTATCAGTTTTGAAACATATTTGGATTTATGGTCTTCCAAACATTTAGATTTTATCTGCACTGAAGAGACATAAGTTGTCGAAATGCGCATATGCAGAATCAAAATTCACAGTAACTTCGGTATGGAGTTATTTGAACAAAATATAATAAAATTTCGCCAAAAAAGATTACTGAATGTTATACTCTTGAACAAAAAAATTAAACAATTCACCAAAAGTTATACAGAACGTTACACTTTTAAACAAAAAATGAAAATTTCACAAAAAAGTATACAGTATGTTAGACTTTACAAAAAAATGAAAATATCAGCATTAAGTATACAGAATGTTACACTCTTGAACAATTCAACAAAAATGATTAGAATTTAACCAAAACGTACACAAAATATAACGGTTTAAAAATGAAAATCTCGCTTAAAAGTATGCAGAAGTTTTGAACAAACAAATTTAAAATATCACAAAAAAAACTATAGAATTTAACAATATCGGAAAAAAATTACTTAAAAGAATACAGATTGTTACAAGTATTGGTGTACTTTCATTCGGTTTTCCCTGTTGCTTCACCTGTGGTAAGAGAAGAATGTTGTACCTTTTTGTCAAATTGATATAATGAATTTCAAAGATCCAAAATGGTTTTGTCGACAGTAGCCTATAGAAAATTTCAAACAAACATAAATACTGTCTTGATAACTGACAGCTTCGGTTAGGCTAACTGGTGGTATTCCAACTCAATCATGAGTACACAATGAATATGTCAGATTCGTAATTCCGTCATTTTGAAAACTGCCGTCACGTTGAAGACACAACTCTTACCCATTTTCAATATTTCTAATACATTCTGCCAATCTGGCTGGAAAGTGAAACGACGCATATATCGAAGAAAGGGTGCTTTAAACTGTCGAATTTATGACTTTCCTTTTCCCCGTGTGCAAAACAAGAACAAAACAAAAAAATAAATAAAACACTTATTTATTTATTTATTTATAATTATTTATCTATTCATATTGTGCAGAAGTTATCCGATAACGTGTTGAAATTATGATATTACGGAGATGCACAGTTCCAATGCGATTGCTTAAATTCCCGTGTACATGAAAAATTGTTGTTCTATATTTATAAATGAGCATTGTACAGGTGATGTAGACATGCAGTTGGAGTTAACATATGTGTTGTGGGCTCATATTCATTTACTCCATATCCTTTCGTAAAATATGATATATTACATAACCCAGTTGTTTTTTTTTAACGTAAACATTGTATTAAGTGTGCGTCGAAGTTGCGCATTTACTTTGAGACAGTCTTTCCAAATGTGTTTTATGCACATTTGTACCTTAAATAATAACAAAGAACTCTGATGAAAAGGACCCTGGAATATATTTTTGCACAAGGACCTTGATATGACGGACATCTCATGAAAATTAAAATGTCACTTCAAAGTATACAAAATGCTAGACCTTTGAAAATCTCACCAAAAGAATATGGAATGGTACACTTTTGATGAAAAAATGAAACTTGCACCAAAAAGAATATAAACAAGACGTTACGAATGTGAACAAAAAATGAAAATTTCCCCCACAATGTATACAAATCGTCACACTCCTGAACAAATTAATAAAAAAATTAAATTTTCCCCAAAACTTATACAAGATGTTATACTTTTGAACAAAAAAAGCAAAAGAAAATTTCACCGTAAAGTATACACAATGTTAGCTCCTGCACAATTAAGCAAAAAAAATGTTAAAATTATACAAAAACAACTCAATCTTTTAATGCAGTGTGTATAGCTGGTAAAACACTTCCCCGTATTGAGATGTATGCTCTTTATTTTTCTAAGATATGGTGTACTTGTATATAAGATTATATCTCATGTGTACACTTTGTTTATAACTATTATCTTAATTTATGTAAATTCTAAAACTTAAGGTAAGGTTTAACTTCCTCCGTCGTAGTTTTGTCCTTATATATATATATATATTCGGATTTCGTTTGGTTTTATGCATTTTAAATATTTTTTGAAATTGTGGATTTCCTATGTTTGGGATCTGGTGCTGCTGATGAGGATCTAATTTCCGAAATGGCAGTACAGCTCATTAAAATTTATTGCAGTTAGAATTAACATGTGTGTTATGGTCTCATGTTCATTCACTCCATGTCCTTTCGTGAAATATAGTAAAGAATCTTGTGGTTTTGAAAACAAAAATGAAAATTTTACTTAAAAGTATACAGAATGTTATACTTTTATATAAAAAAAAGAAGTTTCATCTAAAGTATACAGAATATTACAATCTTAAACAATCCAACAAAATTTCATAAAAATTTCACAAAAACGTACACATAATGTAACACTTTCAAACTGAAAATATGAAGTGTACCCTCTTAAACAATCGAATGAGATGGATCAAATTGTAAGATAAATCTATATACAATGTTTCGCTTTTGACCAAAAAATGAATATATCATCGATAAATATACAGAACGTTACACTTTTGAAAAAAAAATGAACGAAAAATATACAGAATGTTATACTCGTGTAAAAAAAATAGAAATGTCACAAAAATGTATAGAAAGTTACACTTTTTAATAAACAATAAGTATGTAGAATGTTACACTCTTGAACAACTGAACAAAAATTATAAAAGGTTGACCAAAACGTATGCCAAGCTTTTGAACAAAAAAATGTCAATTCACCAAAAATCGCAAATAGTATGCAGAATGTTACACTTTTGAACGAAAAAAAAAAGAAAATGTCACCAAGAACTGTATAAAGAATGTCACACTCTTGAACATCTGAACAAAAAAATATTAAACGGTTGCCGAAACGTATTCAGAATGTTACACTTTTCAACAAAAAAGACCATTCTACACTCTAAAAATGGTGTTTAGATCCTAAACACAATCCTAAACACAAAATCTGTGTTGAATTTTGAACGCGTTTAGCCCTAAACATGTTTAGGTATGAAAATGTGTTTAGGTTTTAAACATGTTTAACCTATGTTTGTGTCTAGGTTTTAAACATGTTTAGCCTTTACCTTCTGTATTGTTTTTGTTTATTTATATATATATTTATTTATTTATTTATTAAAATATCTCAAGAGTCTTCTCCCCAATCGCTTCTAGCTGGGATGCTTGTACTGGCTAATATCGAGATTCAATCCACAAGTACTGTGTTGCTTCCATTACCTGAAATGATATAAGTAAAACAATTAGCTTGTGCATGCTATAATTATTAACAAAGCCTTTCAAATTCAAAAGCTTGTATATAGGAAAAAATATTATTATATTGAAAAACGTTCCTCAAAAATTCTTTAAATTTTACTAAAACATGGCTGCAAAATAATAACAGGTACATTGAAATCGATGCATGACAACAACAAAAATGAAAATACATTATTACACCAATAAGCATTAATCTTTTTCAAATATCAAAATAATGTCAACTACTTACCTTTAAAACAGTCTGTATTTAAAGCAAGATCTTCATCAGAACGCACATTGTTCATCCCTGTTTATTGCCATGTTTCCATTTTCAAAATCAAACAAAGAAAGACTAGAGCGCCCTCTATATGAAGGATAACTCTTAATCTGAAACATCTAAACATGTTTAGATCTAAACACGTTTAGGAAAGTGTTTAGGTGTTTAGGATTGTGTTTAACTTAATGAAAATATCAATAAAATTGTTAAAGAATGATGATTTTATCCATCTAAACATGTTCAAATCCTAAACACGTTTAGCCTAAACATGTTCAAGTTAATAAGTGTTTAGGTTTTAAACACAATCCTAAACATGTTTAGGTCTAAACGTGTTTCAAAAGTGTTCAAATCCTAAACACTGTTTTTACAGTGTACATGATGTTTACAGAATAACACACTCCTGACTATATGGGATAATAACAATATTACCTAACAGAATTGTCTACAGACAAAAAGATACATCAGGTGGAAATCATATTGAATAAATTTTTATCAAAGATTATCGAAACGTATACAGGATGTTACGTTATTAAAATTTCACCGAAAAAAGTATAACGAATGTTACACTCTTAAACAAGAATAATCAAAATTTTACCAAAAAGTATTCAGAATATACCACACTTGAACAATAATTATTAAAAGTTTTCCAAAACGATTACAAAATTTTACTCTTGAAAAGATGAAATTGTCACCGAAAACTACGCAAATATTACTTTTTTAAACAAAACAATAAAGAT
>MJUU01018869.1:0-10906 GCA_002080025.1 Modiolus philippinarum
GTTTAGCCAATCAAAATTAAGGAAATAAATGTGAAGTATGATATAACTTCTTACCTTAAATTATAAGCAGCTACTAACACCATAGGTATCACAAATGAGCCATATGAAAACTACAAAACACAATCAGTAAAGTGAAACCTGCATGCCTAAACCCAACCCTGACTAAAACTAAAACCCTGCCTAAACCCAACCCTGACTAAAACTAAAACCCTGTCTAAACCCAACCCTGACTAAACCAAAACCCTGCCTAAACCCAACCCTGACTAAACCAAAACCCTGTCTAAACCAAAACCCTGACTAAAACTAAAACCCTGTCTACACCAAACATAATGTGAAGACCTTTATTTTCAATTTCTATATATTTTGAACCTGTGGTAACCCAACACCTGTCCTAACAGAACAAAATGTTCTATCCCAAGGGGGTTCGCTTTACACAAGTTTCACTGTATTTGGCTTGTAGCTTTAAAATAATGATAACAACAATTGTTTGTGGTGTAAATGACTACATCTATCAAAATGTTCTGACAAAAACGTGATATTACTTCAGTCTGTGAACTGTCCTTATCATCCTATCACAGTAAAAGTTATTAATGGGAAGTCAAAATATTTTCAACAAGTGTAGGCAGAGAAACATCTTGCCCGAATATAATCATTGTCTTCTTTACATGATGAGGTTGCTACAGAAGGTTGAGTAAATTAATGCTTGAACCATGAAATCGAGGTAAAGGTTACATTACAGAACTATGTCACAAAGTTTACAAAGTCACTAAATGAACCAATTAAAGTTGTGGTCAACTGACAGACTGGCATGCACCCACTAGGATACATACATCAATACACTGGATATAATGGATCTATGCATTACTAATCTGAGAAACGGATTTGAATGTGAAACTATTCCACAATTTTCATAAAGTCATTAAATCATGGAGTCAAGATCATCTGAAACAAGTAATGTTGGAGAGCTTTAAATATAAACAAAAGATATTGTCCAATAGTGATAAAGTGATAAGTTATTAAGGTTTTATCAAATTTTACTCTGTACCCAGGCCCTGGTTTCAGCAACTATTGTCACCGGCCAGACAAATAATCTAATGGTTCAAAGGCTTGGTTATGCCTTAATCCCAACAACTAACTTAGTCTGATATAATTTTCAAGATTTTGACAAAACTATAACTTTTGTGTGTGCTTCACATTTTTTTTTTTGATGCTCTGTATCATTGTTCTGTTTTCACTTTTTTGCACATTTCTAGACTTTAAACAATGTAATTTCCATATATATGTTTTTTTTTCAGTTTTTGGCTCTACTTTAACTCAGGTGATTTTTGAAGATGTACTCAAGGAAATGAAGGAAAATGTACTTTTGGTGCCATCTATTTTTTCCCGGTTTTCAAAACAAATTTAATCCTGCACAGTCTTGAATTTGCAGGTAACAATACTACTAATATATCCAGTTGAATAAAAATATTCTTGACGGTTTTATTTTTGCCCTTCATTCTTTACAGCAAAAATAACAAAACTGTAGCAAAATTTTCCCTGCTTACCGTAATATTCATATCAAACAAGTTTATAACTGTGTAGTTTTAAACTGTCTACTATGTATGTAAGTAAACTTTGATGGCTAGAACTGCAAAATCGGATGCTCTGGATGTCTGGAACCCCTACCATTGTATCTATGTTCAAGTTCAAACACTTTTCTACTTCCATAGATCGAACACCTCACTAGCTCAAATTGTTTTCATCGGTCCCCTGTGTGTTCAAGCCACAAAGTTCCCCTGAATATCTTATTTAAATTACTGCATACTTACCTGAAAAAACAGTACATTCTTTGTTACTAGATATACCTAGAAAATATAAAATAAAATTCATAATTAACCGGAATTCAAAATTGATGAACTTTTCAAGTTTTTACCAAATTACTGCTAATCAGGTCTTACTGAAGAATTTGAAATTTGTGCTCATTTGAGATAAAGGATGAAACATTTAAAGCATTAAGAGATATTATTGCGTAAAATATAAAATAAATTATCATGCAGTTAAAGGGGGATGGTGGTGGGGGTGGAAGAGGTGTTACAAACAAAGCTACATATACTTACTACTGTTATAAATATACAATAGATTAGTAAGCCAATCTTCAATGGTTTATTGTCATGGCAACGTGGTTTTTCTACTTCTAAACTGAAACAAAGCAAATAAATATAAGTCAAGCTGTAAAGTTCCTTTTTCCATATTGTGCATTTATTTTCCACCTAAAATTTCAGGTTTGCCATTAAGGAAAATGTTCTATATGTAATGCATGGAACTATATAAGTAGAAAAATTGGAATTAAATTTCTATCATATTACCAGTCCCTGATGTTCAGATCTTTAAATCTCTGTAATTTTTGGCAAATATAGGATATTCAACATGTTAAAAATTCTGAATTTTTTTACAGAATGGCTGATGTTTTAGAAATTATATCATTTTGTTTCAAAAGTTTTGTTTCATCTATTTCCATGGTTTTTATCACAACCGATGAGCAAAATATATTATATGGAATGTCCACACTGAAGAAATGATAAAGTTCATATCATATATGAGAATATGTATAAAAATCATCCTATAAATAAATTCAGTAAAACATTCCTTTAATATCTCTTGTATGGGTGTATAATTTTATGTTCTATAATTTTTTTTGAGTAACAATTCATTGAGTGATGGAAAAAACTCAAGTTCTTTTTCTAAATGTGAGAATTTTACAGCTAGGGTCTTTATAGCTGTAGGTTTACTTTATCTGTAGGTCAACTATGCTATGAGTTTACTAAATCTCTATAGTCATTGTAAAAATATTCTTGTTATCTATGTATATTTAGCAAAGCAGCAATTAATGAATTGAAACATAATGCACTTATTGTTATGTATCCGGATATCCAGAGCATCTTAGCACATCAATTAAGCATTTGTTGGACAATTAAAATCCATTTCATCCTGTTAATGATTGTAGTATGTTATGGCTGCAATCTTTAACATATGGGAAATAAAGCTTTTAATCATAACTTAGTAGTAAGTCTTCCACGGAAGACATGTGTCACCTGCGTAATTTATCACTAAAAGCAAGTAACGTCAAACAGGAAAAGGGCATGCAAGAGCTCCCAGACCCTCTTACACATTATAGGTCCCAATACTGATACTCCATGCCAAATTGCAGAAGGCAGGGATATGTGGTGTTTGAGAAAAACGTGACAGAAATTTCCAAGACTTGGAAAATATTCCAAGTTCAGTCAAACAGGAAGTGGGCATGCCAGAGATTCAAAACCCTATTACACTGTATAGGTCCCCATACTGATACTCCATGCTAAATTACAGAAGGCTGGGAATAGTGGTTCCTGAGTAAAATGTGACAGAAATTTTTTGTGACACCATTCTAAGTTCCCTCAAATAGGAAGTGGCCAGGCAAGTGATCCCCAACTTTATTACACGGTATAGGTCCCCATACTGATACTCCATATTGAATTGTAGAAAGCTGGGATCTGTGGTTCCTGAGAAAAATGTGACAGCAATTTTCAAGACGCAAAAAATATTCTAAGTTCCGTCAAACAGGAAGTGGGCATGCAAGGGATCCCAAACTCTGTTACACGGTATAGGTCCCCATACTGATACTCCATGCAAAATTGCAGAAAGCTCGGATACATAGTTCCTGAGAAAACTATGACAGAAATTTTTATGACGCCGCCAACGACGACGCAAGACGACAGATAGCGATCCCTATATGTCGCCACTGCATGAACTCAGGCGACACAATAAACATGATAAAGATGTTAAGGACTTTAATGATTGGATTAGAGGAATTGTTGACTGGAGAAGATTAGTGACTGGGTAAGAGAATTACTTGCAATATCGGATAGGAGGAATTGTTGATTGGAGAACCTCTATATTAGCATAAGTTGACTGAATTGATTGTATTGAACATAAAAATGATATAAAGTCAGTAATATAACACTTTGTCAATTAGGTAAACACATTATTTCCATAGAAATTTTTCCATTTTTCAAGAAAGAAGGCAACGGTGTCTGCTGAACTGTATCAATTTTCATTTTCATCAATAAATTTTACCTAAAATGTGGTTTGTTATAATTGCAGTATAAACACAAAAATAGTACAATGACTTGATATAAATAAAATAATAAATTTGGCTCAAATTGGTGGAAACTCTCACCAAAGGCTCACATTTTCCAACATTTCTTAGGCTCATCCTTATATTGTGTTTGCGGAAAGTTAAACATACTATTATTGTCATGACTTAAGATAACTGACTACAGTACTGGAAGAATAATTATTTTAAGTTCTTTAAATATGGCATTTTTTGGGTACTGATTCGGTTGTTCAAATTAATATTGTTGTAAAGTGAATTACATGAAAAGCACAATTCTTGTTGCAAATTAAAGCAAAACGAAAGCTAACTCCTTCTGCAAGAACTATACTTATTTAAGTTATTTGCTGCAAACATAATAAACATCACGTTTATAAACATAACCAGAGGCTCCCAGGAGCCTGTATCGCTCACCTGGCTTTCAGTTGCCACAATCAAGGTAACATTGTAAGTTATACAGTTGATCTTCAGTTTCTCAAACTTTCGTAGCACAAACACCTCCATTATCTTGAACTATTTTTAAAGTCTGATCATGTTTTACTATATTTCTTTGCTGGGCTTTTCTTGCTAAGGACCATTTTTGACACCAGTTTTGAAGTCGAGATGTCATTTTGTAAATGGCAGTCAACAAACAATTTTCAACATCGGTTTTGAAGTCGCAACATCAATATCTACTTGGAAATCAAATTTCATTGAAATCAGACAATGTTGAATTTTTCCTGCCTTTTTTGGCAGCCATTTTAAAAATGGCAGTCAACAACAATTTTAAACATCAGTTTTGAAGTTACGACATCAAGACCAATTTGGAAACCAAATGTCATTGAAATCAGACAATGTTGAATTTTCCCACCTTTTTTGGTGGCCATTTTGAAAATGGCTGTCAACCAACAATTTTCAACATCAGCTTTGAAGTTGCAACATCAATATCTATTTGGAAACCAAATTTCATTGAAATCAGACAATGTTGAATTTTCCCGCCTTTTTTGGCGGCCATTTTGAAAATGGCGGTCAAGGAACAATTTTCAACATCAGTTTTGAAGTTACGACATCAAGACCAATTTGGAAACCAAATGTCATTGAAATCAGACAATGTTGAATTTTCCCGCCTTTTTTGGTGGCCATTTTGAAAATAGCGGTCAACAAACAATTTTCAACACCGGTTTAAAAGTCACAACATCAATATCTATTTGGAAACTTACGGACAATGTTGAATTTTCCCGCCTTTTTTGGCGGCCATTTTGAAAATGGCGGTCAAGGAACAATTTTCAACATCAGTTTTGAAGTTGCCACAGCATGGCAAACATTTCATCAATTTTCACTTAACCTTCATCTTCTATAGTTTTGGAAATAAAAGATGAAAAATATGAAAATTTTAAAAATTCGGTGAAAAAAGGGCAATAACTCCTACAAGTGTTTATGGATTTTCTTCAAAATTTCAGGGTGGGTAGATCTTGATATGCTGAACATTTTTGCAATTTACACTTGACCTCTATCTACTTTTTGAAATAAAAAATAAAAAATGAAAAAATTTTGAAAATTTAACGGAAAAAGGGCTATAACTCCGAGATGGGTTTTCAGATTTTCTTCAAAATTGCACAGTGGATAGATCTCATCATGCTGATCATTTTTGATATCTGTAACAGTTTTTGAGTTATTAGCCAAAAACTGGATTTACCCCTATGTTTTATTTTTAGCAATGGCGGCCATGTTGTTCGACAGAGGGACAAATGAACATCAGTTTGAGAAGCCATACCCTGATGATGATTCAGGCCAAGTTTGGTTTAATAAAGCATAGCGGTTTCAGAGGAGAAGATGTTTGAAATTGTTGACGGACGGACGGACGACAGACGCATAGTGATGGCAATAGCTCACATGGCCTTTTAGGCCAGGTGAGCTAAAAATCTTGAGTTGACATGTATAAATAAAGAAGTACTTTAAACTAAATATAAAAAAAACATGCTCAACAATTATCCAAGGATATATTAAAAAAAACAACATTATTTTGTAACGAGGCTACAAGAAAAGGCCTTTCTTTTGAAATTATTGGACAAAAATTGATGTAGGTTGAAATTTCTCTCAGTCTGGTAAAAAAATTATTTGAGCATATTGTAAAGATGAAGATACTGCTCTCAGGATTAAAAAATAAAAAAAAGAAGCAAAAACTTATCTAAATTTAGAAATAAAATGAAACACATGAAGGATGTACTTAATTTTTGTTCTATTCACAACTTATCAAATTTTATTGATAATTTTAGATAAACATAACAAAGTTTCCCCAGGCATTAAATGGTACTATAAATAATGAATAAAACAAAATAAGTAGATTTAAGTAAGACTAATAAAAATATAATGACAAAATCAATAAAGTATGAAAAAAAATAAATAATTATTGTAAGTTACTCCCAAGTTTGTGACAATATCAGATATATATATAAAACTTGAATGTAAGTCAATCAAGTGGAAAATATGTGAAAGTGACCCAATTTTGCCTGGATACTGACCAACCATCTGAGATGCATGTATATACAAGGTTTGATGATACTACCATGTACAGTGACTGAGATCTGAACTGAATGCAAGTCAATCAAGTGTAAAATTTTGTATAAATACTGACCTACCATCTGAGATGCATGTATATTTGCAAGGTCAGATGATCCTGCCATGAAGTGTCTGAGACCTGAACTTGTCTAAAAACATGACTGTAAGTTGATCAAGTGCAAAATGTAAAAATTTTGTTTGGATGCTGACCTACAATCTGAGATGCATTCTTATGCAAGGTAACATAATCCTACAATGTACAGTGACTGAGGTCTGAACTTGAACAAAAACTTAAGCGTAAGTCAATCAAGCAAATAAAGTAGGTAAAAGTGACCCAATTCTGCTTTGATGCAGATGTACCATCCAAGATGCATACATATCAAAGGCTAAATGCTCCTAGCATGCACATGTATAGTAAATCGTGCAAAAAACCTGAACGCAAGTCATTCAAGCAAAAAATATATGTAAAAAAGACCATATTTTCCTTGAAATTGTGAGTCAACCCAAGATGCACCTAAATGCCTAGTTTGATGACCCTACTCTGATAGGTTACCATGGTTACAGAGATATACAGATTTTGGACAAAAGTATTTGCACACTTAGATATTTTCCTATATATTTCATGTAAAACTACATTTTTTTTCAAAAAATTATTATTAAGCCATTTCTTAACCGAATTCTATAAAATTTGCACCAGTAAACACAGAATATTATGAAGTAGGGACTCCAAGAGAAAAATATGCAATCAGTACTAATTATTGTAAATAATACAGTAGAAAAGAGCATAAAATAAGAAACAAAATGCAACAAACAGATTGAAAATCTGTTGAGAATTAAAAAAGTTACAATAATTCAAAGTTGACAAAAAAAGGGGCAAAATTTGGAAAAAGTCTACGTCCAAGGATGTCATTGGTAAATGAACCCAATTTCAACATAAAAATATGTGGTTGTTATTGTTGATAGACACATATTATTGGTAAAACTTTGTTAACTTATGCCCAAAGATAAGAAATACCAAAATTTATTATTTTTAAGATATTTTAACTCTGAGAAATATGCAACTGAAAATGCAAAAAATATGATGGACTTAGTCATTTTTTGAATGGCACCAAGGTCCACGGTAGTAGCGGACCCAACTTTGGACAGCAATATAATCTGTATTTTTTCACCATATACTATGATTTTTTGTAAATTAAAAGAATAACCATAGTTCTTCTACATAAATTATTTAAAAATAGTGTATGATATCATAAGACTTTTAAAAATCTGGTCAAAATAGGCCTTGGGGCCCATTCTCCATCGTCAAAATAGCCTTTGGAGCCATTTTTGGCTGCCAATTTCGGGTACTTAAGTATATTACAACATGGTGGTTATTTAAATCCTTAATGACAGTACTCTAGTGATTACAAAAATATAAAATGCATAGGAATCAGTCTAATATATTTTGAATTATTTGTTTCTGAAAATGGCTGGGAAGCAAAAATGGCCAAATTTAAAAAAAAATGTGAAATTAACCATCCCATCTTGGCTTCAATCAGACAAAAAAACTGAAAATAAAAATTAAGAAAAATATAACATGACAATATACATGTACTAATTTGTATAAAATAAGTCATATTGTACATTTTTAAATGCCAGCTCATCATTTCATTTCCATCTGAAATATTGTGTTTTTTCATAAAATTGCATTTTTTCAAATTTTGCGCAGGGACTGCCTTTTTCGATGGTTTGTGGTACAAACCATATTTGTCACACGAAGACTAATCAGTAACTTACTTGCAGAAAGTAACATCATTTCAACAATTAAACACAAATATCTTTGTATACTACAGTTTAAATGTCATTTTGTATAACATTTCCGTTTGGAAAAATTGCAAGATTTCATTTTTTGACCCAAAATTACCCTTGACCATATTTTCCAAAATATCAACCAATTTACATCAAATATACAAGAAAAACTATATAGCTTGTACCAAAAGTCTTATTTTCTCCAATGATACCCATATAAAAAACAATACATGCCTGGCTCATCGTTTCTTTTTTACTGAAAAATGTCTGCTTTGAAAACAAAATGGTGCCATTTTTTACTTGAGTTTGTATCTTGTTTTTTGCAAGGTAGAATCACATATATTCTAAATAATTTTCATCTATACTAGTGACAAAACCTGAAAAACTTTTTTAACTGGTTCATTTTATACTAGTTTCAAAATAAACACATGAATAATATTCATTTTAAAACACTATGTCAAAATACAATGCATTTGCTTCACAGATTATGAGAAAAATGATGAAATTCCAATAAAATGACCAAAATGATTGGAGTCCCTATATGAAGTTCAATTGTTTATTTTGGCATAATTTTCTGGTATTAAGTTTTGAAGAATAATAATTGATTTAAACACAATGTTAAAACTTTATAGTCACAATTCCCTATTTATGTAAGTAAAATTGTGATGTCAAAAATTTACTTCTTGTTTAAATTGCTGATTCTTTTATTGTCCAATGTGTATGACCTTAACGGTCTACTTGTTCCTATTGTGTAACCAATTTAACAATTTGATTATTCTATTCACATTATTTTTTTGACCAACTGGTATTGCTAGACTACAACATATCTTGGAAAAAGTTTTTGGTGGGTTGCTATTGTTAACTAATCAACACACTCAGTGTCCTTTTGAATTGTCCAACAATACTATTGTATATCAATCTGTAATAGCCTGGGGAGGTTTTACCTTGAAAAAGTATTACCTTAAAAAGATATATAAATCTACTCATTAATGGAATGGAAAAAAAAACTAAATCAAATTCCCTTTATTTATATCACAATATTTATTTTAAAATGCTGTAATTTTAATAATTTGTTAAGGTGCATTCTTTTTTTCTATATAGTCCTTATTTTCATTAACAGATCAAGGTAAAACCACCCCAGGCTATTACAGATTGATATACAAAAGTATTGTTGAACAATTCAAAAGGACACTGAGTGTGTTGATTAGTTAACAATAGCAATCCACCAAAAACTTTTTCCAATATATGTGTAGTCTAGCAATACCAGTTGGTCAAAAAAATAATGTGAATAGAATAATCAAATTGTTAAATTGGTTACACAATAGGAACAAGTAGACCGGTAAGGTCATACACAATGGACTATAAATTACCATAAAGAAATTGATACTGAATTTGAAATAGACATTCAAACTATACAACATTCTGAGTTTACTGGTGAAAATTTGATTAAAATCAGATAAGAATTGTCTTCACAAAATTTTTTTGAAAAAAATGTGATTTTACATAAAAAAATATATAGAGAGAAAATTGCAGCGTGCGAATGCTTTTGTCCAAGATCTGTACATCTAAATATGGATGTGAATATAGACCCAAACATGAATGCAGGGGGTACTTCAAAGCTCCCCTCAATTTTCATTTTATTAAAATGATGAAATGAAAAAAAATCTATCAATTTATTTGTGATGTCCCCTTATCCACGATTATTATGAAGGATCTTTCTACAGAATTCTTTGAAACAGGACAGACACATCATGAAGATAAAAATACTACAGAAATATTTATTTTACTTACTGTGAATAAATAAGAAATGCAGCACCATATATCATAGGTAGTTCATCGAATAACTGTAATATAAAAAAAAAGAAGATAAGAGGCTGTCAAGAGCCTGTATTGCTCACCTGGACCATATATCTAATACATACAATAACATGAAATCTAAATGGCATAATCGTATAGGGCATAATGTTAAAGCAATGTTATCCACTGGCAGCCATCTTAAATTGCTTGCAGACCTACTGGACACCATTTGGAACCTGATAACCAAAGGACAATTGTGATAAAGTTTGCTTCCAATTGGACAAGTCAGGTTAGATTCCAATTTTTTTAATGCACAGTACCATATTTACCCTAGGCTTCAATGTTAAACTATGGTCCTGCTGGCAGCCATCTTGGATAGAGTGCAAACCTGGTGGATTATATGTCGTTTTTAAAAATTACCACCCAAGGACCATTGTGATCAAGTTTGGTTTCAAATGGTCAAGCTGTTTCCCAAGAGAAGATTTTTGAATGAAAAGATTATGACAGAGAGCCAGACAACAAACGACTGAAAAAGAAAGGAAATGGGGTAAATGTCAAGGAGACAACATCCCATATCCAGGTTAAAACGACAAAAAACAAAACATCTAGGGGTCACCATATGGTCTTCAACACAGTGAGGAACCTCACACCATA
>MJUU01018869.1:16641-28279 GCA_002080025.1 Modiolus philippinarum
GCAGACATAACCTCTCGCCAAGTTAACTTGAACCAGTCATAAAAGCTCTTCTAAGTAAACTTATGACCGTTTTCAAGTTAACTTTGACCAGTCATAGAGCAGTCATAAAAGCTACTCAAAGTTAACTTTAGAACTGTTCTAGAGCCCTGACTGCTCTGACCTGCTCTGGTCATAGAAAACTGACTGCTTTGACGTGTTCTGGTCCTAGAGCCCTGACTGCTCTAACCTGTCATAGAGCCCTGACTGCTCTGACCTGTCATCATGGTCATAGAATGCTGACTGCTTTAACGTTTACAGCAATGGAAACGCTCTACATTCCCAAATTAGCGCTCATGTGCATCGTGTGCACTCGTAGTGTAAAGCGTGTGTGTGCATCGTTCTCCGTTTATTGTGTGTATCGTGTAACGCGCATTTACTACTTTCATTCATAAGTCCACATTTTATAGATATATTTGCCCGTTTTCTTTGCATAGAAAAATTATTTATTTTGATGAAAATTTCAAACAAATCATTTATTTCCACGACAAGGAGGATTAAAATATTAAATTTTTTTTTTCTCTGGGACCTGGGACTTTATACAAGTCTCAGCTGAGACCAAGATTAAATTATTTATTTACAAAATCGCCCAATCCCCACCCCTGAAAATCAACTGATCAACCCCTTATTTCTATTTTTTGAAAGATATTATAGATTTTTACAACTGCAACTTTACAACTTTAAAAAATATTAACATAACATATAGAGTATCACATGTTTTGGGCTTATATACTATTCATGAAGAAAATCTGCCTTTTCTGATATATTTAAGGTTAAATTGAAGCAAGTTGAAGTATTTCAGGCATCAATATAATATCAAAGGAAGAAAATCTGCCTTTTGTTATATATTTCAGGTCAAATTACAGCAAGTTGATGTATTGCGGGCATCAATATTATCAAATGAAGAAAATCTGCCTTTTCTTGTATATTTCAGGTTAAATTACAGTAAGTTGAAGTATTGTGGGCATCGATATAATATCGAATGAAGAAAATCTGCCTTTTCTTATATATTTTAGGTTAAATTACAGAAAGTTGGAGTATTGTGGGCATCGATATAATATCGAATGAAGACAAGATGTGTTTGTGAAACACTACATATGCCCCTAGATTCTACAGTAAAATATTGAAAATACCCAATTTTACCCCTTTCTGACCCCTGTGACCTTGACCTTTGACCTAATTTTTTTGCATATATATGTTCCTCTTGACAAGACCTATACACTTGTCAAGTATTAAAAGTCTATCCCACATAGTTAAAATGTTGTTTATTTACATAAAAAAACCAATTAATCCCCTTTATTCCGAAACAGATGAGGCCCCTTAGACCTATTGTTTATTGAAATGGTTTTAATTGTTAAATGCATCTGTTTAAACATGCTATAAGAAACCCTGCAAAAAAATAATGCACAAAGATTGGACAAAAAATTAAAAAAATAAAAAATTCATTTTTTTCCATCTGTCCCCCTTTGGGCCTCTTGTTTCTCAAAATGGTTAATGGTACCTCAAATCTGTCTGCATACCACAGTTGCGAAATTTTCTTAGCAATAACATAAAACAAATCCCGTCTCAATAGGATAAATAATAACCCTTCCAAAATTTTCCCAAGAAATCCTAGGAATTCCCGGGATTAGGACTCTATAGTCAAATATGTGAAAACAGCCAATTTCACCCCTCGTTGACCTCTGTGACCTTGACCTTTGACCTGACCTAATTTTTTTTGCATTTTTATGTTCCTCTTTACTAGACCTATGCACATGCCAATTGAAAGTCAAAAGTTATAGCCAAGGTTAAAGTTTCGGACGCACAGACAGACACACAGACATACAGACACACAGATATACAGACACACAGACAGGACAAAAACAATATGCCCCCGATCCTCAATCTGGGGGCATAAAAATCTGCTTTTTCTAAATATTTTAGGTTAAATTACAGAAAGTTGAAGTATTGCAGGCATCAATATAATATAGAATGAAGAAAATCTGCTTTTTCAAATATATTTTATGTTAAATTACAACAAGTAGTAGCATTGTGGACATCGGTACATTATGGAATGACGAAGGTCTGCCTTTTCTTATATATTTCAACTTTCAGTATTATGTTTGCATCATTTTAACGCAAAAATGAAATATGCACCTCTTCAGTTTTATTTATTTATCTATCATGGGACCTAAGTGTTATATAAGTCCCAGATTCATCTAATTGTTTATTTTACAACATGTACAAAATGACGGAAATTTACAGTTTTACAATTTTCTGATAGTTCTGATATGGTTACAGCAAAATTGAAGAAAATTGCAGTCAAAATGTGAAAAATTTGTGCGTTTGTCGTGTGAATCGTGTGTGTGTGTGTGTGGTAGCCAGAATGTGGGACGTATCAATCGCTGTATTACAGTATTTACAGTAGAGCTTAATATACAACTATCACAGCAGTCAGGATTCTATGACAGGTTAGAGCGGTCAGCGCTCTATGACAGCATGGACAGGTCAGAGCAGTCAGGGTTTTATGATAGCTAGGTTAGAGTAGTCAGGGCTCTATGACTGCATGGTCAGAGCAGTCAGGGCTCTATGACAGCATGGATAGGTCAGAGCAGTCGGGATTCTATAACAGGTTAGAGCGATCAGGGCTCTATGACTGCATGGTCAGAGCAGTCAGGGCTCTATTACAGAATGGTCAGAGCAGTTAGGATTCTATGACTGCTCCATTTAGTTAACTAAAGACTGTTCTCATGACTGCTCCCTAAGTTAACTTGGACAAAAGGTTATGTCTGCACCCTACTGTAGCTCTGTCCTTAGTTGAATTATGGCTTTCTATTAAGATCCTTTTGGTTATTTGCTCTCTATCAGATTTTACACATTTTCGGTCAAATTGACTTCCAAATATTTTGGTCTGATCTGCACTGATGAGACATAAGTTGTTGAAATGCGCATATGCAGAAAATAAATTAACAGTAACTTCGGTATTTTGTTATTTATTACCATTGGGCCTATGCCTCTGCTGGTGGACTGTTAGTCCCCGAGGGTATTCACCAACCCAGTAGCTTTTACTTCTGTGCTGGTCCGAAAACCAATTTCATTTGAAAGTTAACCATGCTTACAATATCTAAATATATTTTGGCCATTCCATTTAGATTTATTTACTATTGGTAATTTGTTCTCTATCAGGTTCTACACATAACTTGGTTTATGGATTTCCCAGTGATTTGATCTGATCTGCACTGAAGAGACAGAAGTTGTTGAAATGCCCATATGCAGAAAATAAATTCACAGTAACTTCGGTATTTTGTTATTTATTTAAACCACTTATAATTCAGAAACAAGCAACAGGTTAGATTTTCTAGCGAAACTCTTACTCGGCATGCAATATTAAGTTCTTGGTAACTAAATAAATTTTCTTGCTGTTTTTCAAATTGACTCATCAGTCATCCTTATTGCCATCTAAATTAAAGTAGATCATGTAGATTCCAACCTGTCTCTCCAAAATTGACCCCATTCATTTGACTCACTGAAAATTTTTTATTCAGAACAAGAAAACATTTTTTAGACAGATGTTAAATGTCTGATAAGGCTTTGATTTTTGAAGTCTGTTCTAATTTAGAGATGGGACAGAATTAAAAAATTAAATATAAAAGCTTCCTCTTGCCCCATATTTTTTTATCTAAAAAAATATGATAAAAATTATGGATAGTCGTACAAAGCATTTATTTTACATTTTCAAGAGCAATACATGCAAAAAATTTAAAAATAATAAAAACTGTAGCAAATTGCTCTGAGTACTAGGGAAAAACAAATGAAATTTTATTTTAAGTCTGAAAATCCACTTATTTAGTTTACTTGGCCTAAATTTTAAATAAAAACTTCAATTTATTTTGAAAATTGAGGTCCAAAGGAATATTTCAGAATTTTCACAACATCTTGTCATAACATAACAAGATGAAATATTTTCTTGAACTGATTGCCATCTTAAAACACAATGAAATATTCATCAGACATGTCACATTAATACAGCGTGTTCAGACATTTTTTTTAATAAATATCTTCTTGTACACAATGTAAATTTATATATCCAGCATGTCCAGAGATTATTCTAACATTATGCATCATGATGAATTGTTACTTTTATAACATGTACAATAAACATTGGCAAACTGTAACAAACTATATAGAAATCAAAACATTGTATACATATATTGATATAAACAGATCACATAATGTTACTACATTTCTATGTCATTTTGGGAAGTTTGATTAGTTTAAACTTCCTTCACATTTTGAGTCATGTTATGTAGAAGTGTCTGACCATATGACAATCAAAATTATTAAAAATTGTCTACATTAATGAAAAAAAGTTTGTTTTTTTTTCTTTTGGTTTGATTTTTTCCCTATTTTCTTTACTTTGTTTTTGCTATATTATCTATAATATATGTCATGTGTTGTATGTATTGCTTTAGTGTAAATTAACTTAAGCACTTTATGTACATACATTGTATGTACCGGTAAGGCCTTTGAAATCCATGATTACTAGTCAATTACATTTATACTAGCACATAAGTTGATAATGCACATAATTGAAATGCCTACTCATGCTACTTGCTGTTGTTTTTCATGGAATTATCAGAAATGCTTCATTTCATAGTATCGCCACAACATCAGTGATGTTGCAATATATGCAGATAAATCTGCCATTAAAATGATATGAAGCACCTTATAATTACAAATATAACTAAAATAACTAATTATATATATATATATATATAATTCATCAAGCCCAGTATAATGTCTCACGATATTATCCATTGGACAGGTATAGTATGAAGAGTTGTCACATACTCCAGACAACTATGTAAAAATTATATAACTTTGTGTGGTAACATTCCTTGTCGAAAGACATTGAATCCTCTCTGCTATACAAACAGCTGATCTGCACAAGCACCTATACATCATGTACTGTGTTACAACCCTAGATTAAACCTACGAGGAGGTATCACCCGGTTACCGAAAGCTATATTTTTATATAGCCTAGGTAGCTGCGTNTGTTTAGTTGAAAAAATTGTTTTACTCTTTCGTCAGCTAAATAAACTGAGGTACAAAAAAAATTCAAAGAAAATACATAGAGAAAGGGAGAGAGATGGGTACAATTTTGATGACAAACATTGCATATACATTACGTTTTGAACTGAATTATTTTGATTTGTCATCACGCCTCGGAGTCTATAAAAATTTTCTACCAGAATCCGTACAATATATCCAAATGACGCTCTTGATAACCGCCTTGTCTGCCTAAGTGATAAGTGCCGGAAACAACGTCAATTCATACCCGTAAAACATTTTCAATATTTCTTATACATTTTGGTTTCAAATCGAAAGTATCACGGATAACGAAGTCAAGAAGATTTGAAATACGAGTGGGCTTTCAATTAGATTGACAAATACCCCTTCATATTTGCATAAGATACATTGTACATCAGTGGTCGAACGAATTTCAAGCATTTAGAAACAACATGTACATAATTGTTATGTCGTGAAAATCTTTCCAGTCTCGCAAACGGTATAGTTTCTTTATTAAAATGAAGTGGACGGAGTTCGTTTCATGACAAGTATGGTTAGAATATTTATTTTTACAAATTACTGAATTATTTACAAAAACGCTCAAGCCCCTCCTGAAAATCAAAATGACCGTCCCATAAAACGCCTGAACACTGTTTCACAGGGTGTGTTCCCATTTCGCCTTAGCTGTGAATTTCAGGTAAAAAAAGGTAAAAAAGTACTAAGGCGAAATGGGAATTTACAATTTGTGAATTGTAAAAACATAATTATTAATTATGGCATGTTTTGATCACTGAATAAACATCATTAAGAATACACATGTATTATTTCTTTAACTTTTTGTATATTTTCAAAGATTTTGTTACATTTACCTTGCATATTTCGTGCATAAAATCTAAAATATTTTTATTTTGAAAGTTAATAATAATATTTATTCCCCAAACATGATAGAAACTAAAATTATAACTAAATTATAGTCAACTTTANTGCAGTTAGCAATTGACTATCAGCTAAGTATTTCAAAATTTCAAAATGTGTGCTAATTATCTCCCCTGATAAGCACCATTCATGTGATCAACAAAAAAGTCTTGCAATGTCAATAAACATAGTTATTTTAGGAACTGAGATTAGCAAACAGGAAAGGATAAAAAAATAATTCTATTTTTCAAAAAAAAAAAGGAAATATTGAAGAAACTTTACTTCCTATTTCAGTGAAAAAGGATATAATTAATTACTTAATAAATTTTTAATTATTAAAATATATAGAAAGCTATATTATCTTCAAGCTTAGCGCAAAATAATGCTATTTCATGAATGAAATGCACACATTAAACAGGCAACTCAGCTAAGACTTAACCTCATCAGGTTCTTAAAATTTCTATAAACTTATATTTTTCAAAGTAGCCAAATGTTTCTTTTGAAAATTCATTTCCAAAATTTTATTTTAAACATGTTAAAAATTCCCTGTTGAAATTTTACACAACCTCATTACAAACCTCATTGGGGGATAATTACAAAATAGGTAATAAATTTGCATTTAAAAAACATAATCATTAAGGGTTCAGATTTTCTTTTTCCTCCAATATTTTTATGCAGAAAATACTCAAACTTAAAATAGTATCTCCCTCAAGCATACAGTAGGGCGCAGACATAACCTCTCGCCAAGTTAACTTGAACCAGTCATAAAAGCTCTTCTAAGTAAACTTATGACCGTTTTCAAGTTAACTTTGACCAGTCATAGAGCAGTCATAAAAGCTATTCAAAAATAACTTTAGAACTGTTCTAGAGCCCTGACTGCTCTGACCTGCTCTGGTCATAGAAAACTGACTGCTTTGAAGTGTTCTGGTCCTACAGCCCTGACTGCTCTGACCTGTCATCATGGTCATAGAATGCTGACTGCTTTAATGTTTACAGCAATGGAAACGTTCAACATTCCCAAATTAGCGCTCATGTGCATCGTGTGCACTCGTTGTGTAAAGCGTGTGTGTGCACCGTTCTCCTTTTATTGCGTGTATCGTGTAACGCGCATTTACTACTTTCATTCATAAGTCCACATTTTATAGATATATTTGCCAGTTTTCTTTGCATAGAAAAATTATTTATTTTGATGAAAATTTCAAACAAATTATTTATTTCCACGACAAGGAGGATTAAAATATTTAATTTTTTTTTTCTCTGGGACCTGGGACTTTATACAAGTCCCAGCTGAGACCAAGATTAAATTATTTATTTACAAAATCGCCCAATCCCCACCCCTGAAAATCAACTGATCGACCCCTTATTTCTATTTTTTGAAAGATATTATAGATTTTTACAACTGCAACTTTACAACTTTAAAAAAATATTAACATAACATATAGAGTATCACATGTTTTGGGCTTATATACTATTCATGAAGAAAATCTGCCTTTTCTGATATATTAAAGGTTAAATTGAAGCAAGTTGATGTATTGCAGGCATCAATATTATCAAATGAAGAAAATCTGCCTTTTCTTGTATATTTCAGGTTAAATTACAGTAAGTTGAAGTATTGTGGGCATCGATATATCATCGAATGAAGAAAATCTGCCTTTTCTTATCTATTTTAGGTTAAATTACAGAAAGTTGGAGTATTGAGGGCATCGATATAATATCGAATGAAGACAAGATGTGTTTGTGAAACACTACATATGCCCCTAGATTCTACAGTAAAATATTGAAAATACCCAATTTTACCCCTTTCTGACCCCTGTGACCTTGACCTTTGACCTAATTTTTTTGCATATATATGTTCCTCTTGACAAGACCTATACACTTGTCAAGTATTAAAAGTCTATCCCACATAGTTAAAATGTTGTTTATTTACATAAAAAAAACAACTAATCCCCTTTATTCGGAAACAGATGAGGCCCCTTAGACCTATTGTTTATTGAAATGGTTTTAATTGTTAAATGCATCTGTTTAAACATGCTATAAGAAACCCTGCAAAAAAATTATGCACAAAGATTGGACAAAAAATTAAAGGAAAAAGTCATGTTATTATAAAATTCACAAATTTCAAAAGAAATGTGTTAAAAAAATTCAAAACTTCAACATAAAAATATTTTTTCCGTTTAATAAGATAATTAATTGTATATCAAAAATTAGGTAATTTGAATTTCCCGCGCGTATGGCAGCAACCATTACTGGATGACCTATGACGTCACTAAGTCGGTTTGTGCAAACATAGGTGAAAAGAAAGTAACGAGGAAGAAAGTTTTATAATAATAGTAATAAGCGATGTCTGAGGAATATGGGAATATGGGACTGGTTGCATATAACTTTGAACCAGAATATAATGAGGAAGAATTGAGAAATTTGACAACCGAGGATTCTCGAAACGTTGAGCCAAAACTCATTTATTATTCATTATTAATTACCCTTCGCGCTTTACTTATGTTCAGGAGAATACAAAGTTTTAGTAAAGTCAAACTTTACTGGAAGTTGGTCTTTTCCTTTAAAAAAATAAAAAATTCATTTTTTTCCATCTGTCCCCCTTTGGGCCTCTTGTTTCTCAAAACAGTTAATGGTACCTCAAATCTGTCTGCATACCACAGTTGCGAAATTTTCTTAGCAATAACATAAAACAAACCCCGTCTCAATAGGATAAATAATAATCCTTGCAAAATTTTCCCAAGAAATCCTAGGAATTCCCGGGATTAGGACTCTACAGTCAAATATTTGAAAATAGCCAATTTCACCCCTCGTTGACCTCTGTGACCTTGACCTTTGACCTGACCTAATTTTTTTTGCATATTTATGTTCCTCTTTACTAGACCTATGCACATGCCAAGTATGAAAGTTCTATCTAGTTCAAAAGTTATAGCCAAGGTTAAAGTTTCGGACGCACAGACAGACACACAGACATACAGACACACAGACAGGACAAAAACAATATGCCCCCCGATCTTCGATCTGGGGGCATAAAAATCTGCTTTTTCTAAATATTTTCGGTTAAATTACAGAAAGTTGAAGTTTATGGGAACATTGATATTATAAAGAATGAAGAAAATCTGCTTTTTCTTATATATATTTTAGGTTAAATTACAGAAAATTGAAGTACCGGTGTTGTGAGCATCGATATAATATGGAATGAAGAAAATCTGCCATTTCTTATATATTTTAGGTTAAACAAGAGCTGTTGCCAAATGGCAGCCAAATATACCCCCCGCACATTGAACCCTGAATCGATATGGTAAGTGCAAATTTAAGTTGGTGTGGACACAACACAGATGTGGACACATTATAAGTGTACATGTAGACACAATACAAGTATGGACATAATGATATAATCTTCAAGAAAGAACTTTTCACAAGAGTTCCAATGAAAATACTCTGTCGAAATCAGACAAATATAAAATTCACCCTCTTTTAGCCTATTTGACATTTTACAAAAAAATCATAAGCATTAGAGAAATTTCATTACAACACTTTGAAAACAATTTTTCAAGAGGATGACAATGAAAAAAGTGTGTCTCTCCAACAGTTTGATTTTACAATATCTACGATTTAAATTATTTCTCTGAAAAAAGGAGATCATTGCAGAAGGAATCAACGAAAGAAATTTACAGTCAAATTATCTCCCCTTCCTGGTTTCCAACAATAAGTATATTCCTTCATGCACATCTACATATAGTGTTCTTCTTTTGTGTAAAGTTTCATCAAAATCCTTCAATTGGTTTAAGAGGAGTTGCGCTTACGAGGTAACCCATACATAGGGAATCAACAAAATGTCAGTCAAATTATCTCCTCTTCCTGGTTTCGGAGAATAATTATACTGCTTCATGCACATCTCCTTATAGTGTCCTTCCTTTGTGTAAAGTTTCATCAAAATCCTTCAAGTGGTTTAAGAGGAGTTGCGCTTACGAGGTAACCCATACATATGGAATCAAGGAAAAGTCAAAGTCAGATTATCTCCCCTTCCTGGTTTCCGACAATAATTATATTGCTTCATGCACATCTCCTTATAGTGTCCTTCCTTTGTGTAAAGTTTCATCAAAATCCTTCATGTGGTTTAAGAGGAGTTGCGCTTACGAGGTAACCCATACATAGGGAATCAATGAAAAGTCAAAGTCAAATTATCTCCCCTTCTGGGTTTCGGACAATAATTATATTCCTTCATGCACATCTCAATATAATGTCCTTCCTTTGTGTAAAGTTTCATCAAAATCCTTCAGTTGGTTTAAGAGGAGTTGCGCTTACAAGAAGTGTGGACAGACGGACAGACGGATGGACAGACAGGGTGATTCCTATATACCCCCCCAAACTTTGTTTGCAGGGGGCATAATTACAGCAAGTTGAAATATTGCGGGCAGTGCTATATTATCGAATGAAGAAAATCTGCTTTTTCTTGTATATTTAATGTTTGCCTTTTCTTATATATTTTAGGTTAAATCACAGCAAGTTGTAGTATTGTGGGCATCGATATAATATCAAATGAAGAAAATCTGCCTTTTCTTATATATTTTATGATGGCTTGCCAAAAGTGTTCTGCGTTGGATTGTGTTTCCCTGATTCAGTCGAATGTTATAAGGATTTTCCTTACTGGTCTCTCCCTTTGATCGATTCGGACTTTTATTGTCACTTTTATTTAGGTTCAATTACAGCAAGTTGAATTTTTGTGGGCATAAATATAATATCAAATGAAGAAAATCTGCCTTTTGTTATATAGTTTAGGTTAAATTACAGCAAGTTGAAATATTGCGGGCATCGCTATATTATAGAATGAAGAAAAGCTGCTTTTTCTTATATATTTTATGTTAAATTACAGCAAGTTGAAGTTTTGTGGACATTGATATAATACAGAATGAAGAAAATCTGCTTTTTCTTATATATTTTAGGTTAAATTACAGAAAGTTGAAGTATTGCAGGCATCAATATAATATAGAATGAAGAAAATATGCTTTTTCAAATATATTTTATGTTAAATTACAACAAGTAGTAGTATTGTGGGCATCGGTACATTATGGAATGAAGAAGGTCTGCCTTTTCTTATATATTTCAACTTTCAGTATTATGTTTGCATCATTTTAATGCAAAAATGAAATATGCACCTCTTCTGATATTTGATGTTTGTGGCTGTTTGCAGGATATTTTATTTACTACAGGACTGACTTTTATTCAGTTTAATTTATTTATCTATCATGGGACCTAAGTGTTAAGTCCCAGATTCATCTAATTGTTTATTTTACAAAATGACGGAAATTTACAGTATTACAATTTTCTGATAGTTCTGATAGTTCTGATATGGTTATGGCAAAATTGAAGAAAATTGCAGTCAACATTTGAAAAATTTGTGTGTTTGTCGTGTGAATCGTGTATGTGTGGTGGCCAGAATGTGGGACGTATCCATCGCTGTATTACAGAATTTACAGTAGAGCTATATACGACTATCACAGCAGTCAGGATTCTATGACAGGTTAGAGCGGTCAGCGCTCTATGACAGCATGGACAGGTCAGAGCAGTCAGGGTTTTATGATAGCTAGGTTAGAGCGGTCAGGGCTCTATGACTGCATGGTCAGAGCAGTCAGGGCTCTAT
>MJUU01018869.1:49056-60152 GCA_002080025.1 Modiolus philippinarum
GCATTCTACCATGGCGCCATATTCGTGGTCGTCGGGATAGCTGAGAATCTCGTCGATCTCCTCCGGCTTCACCCACTCAAAGTCCCAGTGGGAAGAGGCTGCGACATCGCATCGAGGTAGGTGAGACACTTGGTGGGCTCGGAGCTATCGTAGCTCTCCTTGGAGGGGTTTTGGCCTGGGCATGGCGGTGAGAGATCATGACCACCCCTCCCTTGGTCGCCTGCTCAAACATCATCAGCATATCTGGATCGGAAAGAAACTTCAATCTTTGCCCAGTGGTTTTGAGGGCGGCGTCGTAGGACATTCCGGGCGATGTGTAGTAGTTGGCATGATCAAGCCCATAGTGAGATGCTCCTGAATTTCTCGTAGATATCACCCAGCAGCAAGACGTCGGTTTCTATGTAGAGATCGTGATAATCGCGAATGGTCTTGCACTCGAAGGCCTCCCAGACTCTCTGAGCGTGCGCGTAGTCCTCGTCGGTGATATGCACATCGTAGAGCTTGCTGAAGAAGGCTACTTTTGATGGGAGCTTCCAGCTTGGCCGGCCCATCCATATAATCGTAGGAAAATACTCCCTTCCGAATCATTAGCTCGTGGTGATTGCCGAATCTCGCCTTCACGGTCGCGAATTGGTCAGGGTCAGATTCTTTGCTAGATTTTCAGGCTTATTCGTCATAAACCTGCATGAGTCGACGAATCTCATCTCCAACTTATCCACTTGCTTGGAGAAGCTGATATATTTCTATCTATTTCGGTATTAGGGATGCAGTCGATCTTACCCTCAGTGTATCAAAGCTCCTTGACGAAGACCCGCTCAAGTTGGGATGTGCTTCGGGAGCTGGAAATCCAGATTGCACTGGTTGTGTGCTGCGACGCGATATTTCCCGGTTAGATGGTCGTGGTCCCGAACCTTATCCTCTCCCAATTCATCTCCACAAATGGGGCAGTGCGTGCTTTCTGCGAAGCTCTCCTTGTCCTCGTCAGTCATCACCATGGGTTTGGTCTCCGTGTATAGCTTACTGATTGCTTACTTCCTCCTCGATGCACTGTACGAATTTCATGGCCGCATCCTCGCCGCAGTAGACGACTGGGGCCTTGTAATCACCATGAGCGTACTTCTCGTGATAGTAGAAGCTCGATGGTCGCTGTAATTGGTAAGCCTTCGTGTAGGAGTGTGATGGATTCGGTTGGCAGGTGCTGAGCTTCTCCGCATAGATGACGAATGGGGCTCTCATGATCTTTTTGTAATTGCGGATGGCTATGGTGGCCCCTTCTTCCGGCATCTCGATCCTAACCGCATCCTTTTGGTTGCAATATTCCAATTGGTCGTCCAAGATATCCTGCCTGGAGAAGTGGGAAAGGCATCTGCGGCAGAAGAAAAGCCCATGACCGTGCTCCGTCACCTGGGAGCTCAGAAATTGAGAGAGGCTCTTGATCCAGCATTAATGCCGTTGCCTTCGCGAGTCAGGAAGAGGAGATCAACGTGGGTGGGGCCTGTATTCTTGGATATCTTCATGGGATAGATCTGAAGATCCTCTTCCTCATCTTCAACCTTCTTTACGCCATCGAATCCAAAGACGTTGAACTTGATGGTGGGATTCTGCCTCTCGAATTTTTTGATCGCCTTGAGCGAAATCGGGCAGTCGATGCCTTCGAATTTTAGCTCATCTCCCATTTCTTGTACTGATCTACGCGGTTGGTGGATTTCTGATCGACTTCCTCATGGTGAAGGGCCGCAAGCACCACCCACTTGAAGCAGCGATCATCTTCATTTTTCACATTGATGATCGCCTTCTTTTTCGCGAGAGCCGATAGGATTCGTATGAAGGAGTGGCTTGAAATGGTTGAGATGGATATCGAGCTTCTCTTTGTGTCCGAACGTCCACCCGCTCCCTTCCCGCATGTACTTTGCCATATTTTCCTTGCCCTTCTCCATCATGAAGGCGATCTCCAATTCGAGATCAGATGATTAGGTGAAGGTAGTTATGGCTGATCGGAAGTAAAGGGTGATGTAGGTATTTTTTCCGGTCGCGGGGTTGGTCTTCACCATCTCTGCTAGAAGCACTAAGTGCACCTTCAATCCCTTCTTTTTGGCGAGAGCATCAGAGATGGTGGTGGAGATTGTGCTTAGACTTAACTTGAGAATCGTGGCTATGTCATGCGGCTTCAAAGGTTCGATAACTACAGTGTCAAATACGCCATTCAGAGCTTCCCGCCTATCTGTGATTTTGATCTTATCCTCGACTGGGGCGTTTTTTATGTCCTCTTCCACCAGCTGGATCATATCGTCTCTCTTGAGCTGAGAGTACTTGGTGAGGCCGCGATTCTTTGCCAGCCCTTTGAGCTGCTTCTTGCTGAAGACTTCCCGGCGGGCAAATTTACGGGTGGTTTTCTCCTCGACGAGCTTCACCAAGGCCTCCTTGTTCTTCCTGCTGACCCACCTCAGACCCTCATCCGTAGCAATTTTACGGAGGGTAAGTTGGTCTCTTTGATCACCATCTTACCCTCGACGGGGGTGATATCCTCTTCTTCCCTCACGCTTGTTTGCCTTTATGCCTCCAGCAGAGACCATCCATCTTGGGCTTGCTCTTGCAGTACTGCCCCTTCTGCCTTTCAAGTGGGTAGCCGCAGTTGGTCTTCTGCACCCCTGAAATCGCTGGACTTGCTCCACCCCGCAATTTTGACATTGCTGAGTGTGCTCATCAATCTGCACCAGGTTGGGGTCATTGCAGCACTGCTGCTGCGTTTGGGGGGTTGGGGTGTTATCTTCCAAATCTTCTTCATTCTCCAGAAAGAAATCCTGGAAGCGATCCATCTTACCGGTATTTTTTTCGGATGTTATATCTTTATTTATATCAACCTTTGACATCCTTCCCTTTAAGGTGTCCTTATACCCACTTTCCTGTGGGACGACTTGTCTATCAGCGAATACATATGCCGTTCTTGTATTTACTCTATGCTCAATAGGAATGCCGTCCGTTGGCATCTGGCCGTCGGGTTTGGGGTCCCATGCAGGATTATCCCTTGAAAAGGGTAGGTGCGGCAGAATCAGCCATTTCATAGTACTGTTATGTTCTTTTCTTTTGCAAAATAGTGGTCATAGAGTTAGTAGTCTACATGTATTGGGTTTTATTCCTATGTTTATTATGCTATACAGGAAAAAATGGGAGGTTGGGTTACCTACAAACCGGTTTAACTCTACCGCCAGCTTTTGCTAGCGCCGGTACCAAGTCTGGCGATACTGCTAACTTCACTATGAAATTATTACCAGGGCTTCAAAACTTCCATTTCATGAAATCAGTTAAACAATTTTTTTTTCGTTGATATTACTCCCTTGTGGAAAATGACTCAACATTCTTCAAAAGTAATTTGCTGTTGAGTTGCTACACTACCACAATGAAACGGGAAGATTTAATCGACCATTTTTTTTGAAATGCCAGTTGCTAAAGAGGGCCATTGCAGTTGACAATATCCCGGCGGTTTACACATACTAAATGTCTTTGGATTTCGGCTCTTGACAGTTTTGTGCGGTAAATTGTTATTACCCACTCAAAAGACCGAATTATCTGTCGTTTACAAAGCTACTGTTATCTTCCTTTGTTTATCTTTTACTTATCTGACTTTTTATTTTTATTTTCTATTTAATAAAAGTTGTTATTTTTGTTTTTGTTATATTGATGATAGTTCAAGTTTCGACTTTAATTTAGAAAACAACATAAAATATTAAATCAAATTTAAACTTTGATTTAGAAAAACCTTAAAATCTTAGATCTATTATTATTATTATTATTATTATTATTTGGTTTATTTGCAGCTATTTCAATTACTTCATTTGTTATAGCTTTCTATAATCAGAGCAGAATACGTACAGGAGGAATGAAATCTACATATTTGATCATATTTGCCTTCAAGGCAGGTAGACAGAATGGGCAACCCTCCCATAAATGTGGAAAGACAAAAATCTGTTCTGCATTTGTATAGTCACGGAGTTGAACACCAAGCGTTTTTTAAAAAGTAAGTGAGAACAAAACCGTTAATCTAAAACAAACAATTCAAGAAAAAAGGTAACACCGGAAGGAAACAGACAAAACATTAGTGCAACACAGAAAAAAGGAAATGAGGACACACACAGATACAAAGATAAACAACACGGACCCAATAAGAAACCACGAATGAGATCAGGTGCACTGTATCATTTAATGATGACTTCATTTATAAATTTTATGAAAAAAATATTGTGAGTAAGAAAAAAAATCCATTGAAACTAATACTCGACCAAATATTACATTACTTGAATACAAACTATATACAGTCAAGTTTACCGAATACAGCACTAATAATGTGTTATTCCTCCTTGCCATTTAACCTTACCCACAGTTGAGGGGCGGACAGGAGCGGTGTCTTTCTCATTTCTCCCACCCTTGCTCATTTCTCCCGCTCTCTCTTCTTGTGGATTGGGGAAAGCCCTGTCTATGTGGGATATAGTCGGGTCATAATACAGAAATCATGGATGCAAACCATTGTAGACGAATTGTTTTGAGAAACGCCAACATTGTCTGCTTTTTTGTCACGCATTTAACTTACAAGCATGCAATAAAGGATACAACTCTAAAGAAGAACACGCATGTAACGAACAGTGACATCACTGAAGGGCATTAGTGCTTTCTGTTATCTTCAAATACGCAAAATAATCAGATCTACATTTTTTTTTCCTTTCGAGTGTACCCAAAAAACCTTTGCCAAGGATACAAACCAGACGGAATGGATAAATTGTGCAAAATAAATATTTCAAATGCGTTTCCTACGAACAACAGCCGAATCTGTGTGTGGTCCAAAAAGTCTGTGTGAAGTGTATAAATAACACAATCGATGAACGCACCACCTGTGAAAATTTATAGAAAACGTAGATTTTACCGGACCTCGAACCAATGAAGATCAATGAAGGCTACAAAACAACGCAGCTACCGTGCTCTGCAACAATTAAAAAATTCGATGTGACCCCAAACTAAACGAAAAGAAAAATGGACGTCTCCTCGCCTGACTGCAAAATTCGAATGGCCGACTCAATCTTTTTTTACCGATTACATTATCTAAACTACCTAAGAAATTTGGTTTGAATGAGCTTTCAACCTGAAATTCAATCCGTAATTCTGAACTACCAGATGTAAAGTATTATCAACCAGATAGGATGAAGCTCAAGGAGCGTCTTCTTCGAGTGGCACAACACACACTGTGATTTCGTGTTCAATTTACAAGAATAACTATTAAGGTATTGCCATTCCGATGTAGACATATGGAGAAGAGCCTGATTTACGTTCAAACAACTGTTTCTGAAGATGACATCCACCATCGGACAAGGCGGGATCGATCCATTGAGCAGTCCACAATCGGACAAGGCGGGATCGATCCATTGAGCAGTGCACCATCGGACAAGGCGGGATCGATCCATTGAGCAGTGCACCATCTGACAAGGCGGGATCGATCCATTAGCAGTGTACCATCGGACAAGGCGGGATCGATCCATTGAGCAGTGTACCATCGGACAAGGCGAGATCGATCCATAGAGCAGTCCACCATCGGACAAGCGGGATCGATCCATTCAGCAATGCACCACAGTAACATTAGGTTGTACTTTGGTTTTCGTACCTCGTTTTTAAAACCCAACAATATAGGATTGTGGCATGTAACTGTAATTTTTACCCACTGTAGATGTTTCCTGTTATCTTTTTTATTTAACTATAGGCATTCTACCTGACTGAGGATATATCCCGGAAGAAAAAACATTCCATTAAAGCAATAAAGTGGCTACAGTATTTAACTGAAATGCACGGAAGTAAAATGGCGGAGAGTAGCTATAGGAAGAAGATGCCTATAAAGTAGATAGATATCACCAGATTAAAGTCTTTAATGCAATGGTTGTTTCTGGCATGGATGTTTACTTTGTTATACAAATGTAGTATCTCGGCCGTCAATCCAGTATTCAATATGACGATTTGTGAATTACATCAACGTACGATGGAGAAGAAAAGATACATGGAAGACCAAGGCAATGCCTACGTCGGTGTTTACGCAAGTGCGATTTCAACAGAAAAATACACAGCGATCCAAACATAAAAAGTTTCGTTAATTCCTTCCAGTATGTTTACCCTTTCGAACTTAGAACCTAGAGATGACTTTCACGGAGGACGCACAGAAAAAGTTACAATATACAAAGACACAATTGACGCTGATGACATTGATAACAACGATACTACTTCACTGTACCCCTAACGACAAAATATTGTAGGACAACCCACCATCATGACGGAGAATTTCCAAGATGTAACGCAATACGAATAACTCGTCAAGTGCAATGTACTACCACTCAAACGATTTTTCATCCTAGTACTCTCAGCGAAAAAAAAACAATATTGTTCATCTTGTGTAAAACCTGTACCGAATCCTCTCAACAATAAAACGAGGAAAGAGCCTTACCAGAACCTGGGACATCGACGAAATAAAAGCGTAAGAGAATGGTTATCAGATAAATATAATCCATGAAGTGTGGCACCTGGACACGGAACAAAAAGAATCGACATCAAAGAGTTGGATTTTCCCTGAATACGCTAACACCTTTCTGAAAATGAAACAAGAAGCCAGTAGGTGGCACCAAAGAAGATAAACAGAAGTATTGACGGGACAATGGATATTGCTATAGACTCAAGTTGCAGAAGAAACCAAGGATATTGAGAGCTATGTTAGTGATTAAACCCAGGCTCTTAATCAGTTTAAAATATGTTGATGCAATAGAGTCTTATTACAATGCCTGTTTAGTTTTTGTCGATTATAAATATAAAGAGAGACATGCAGATTTGTATTAGCTCATCTAGTTTCTGAATCCCTATTAATAATACTGTACCTACAATATTGTTATACTGAGTTCAAAAACGTATTATTTTAACCATATTTAAATTGGTCCCTTTGGTGTTAATCTCGAGCGAGACACGATGGTTGGTGTTAGATACCGGTATAAAGAAGAATTCGTCGAGGAATCCGGACGTATGCACATTGTCATTGCTGCTTACACGACTACACAAACGAGACTGAAGATGAACAGTAATGTAGTTATTTGAAGCAAGCTTGACGCTGTACAGTTAATTGCGGACCCTGCATAACCACACATTATACGCATATACAGACCCCGTATTATTTCCTTCCCGAAAGAGAAAGAGTGGAAGCCAGAATTGGGAGACTAATAAGGAGATCTAACAACTGATATAGCTGAAAATATAATTACAGATTTTTTAAACGAGGGACCGAAGAACTATGTCTCCAGATTCGACATGATAGAAACAAAACTGCATGCGTTTTAATGGAATAACACTGATCTACAAGAATGTCCTCCAAATCAACTTTAAAAGACACGTAAAAAACAACAGAAAGGATGTAAGGACTGTGAGCGAAAGCTTCCGGATAAAACGAGACGTAATATAGACAAAGGCAAAGACTAGAACTGTATTTGAGAAAATAGAAGCCATGGAAGATTATAGCACGTGACCGTATGAATATAATTTGAAAAGGCATTATTGTGATGGTTCCTCGATCCATGCTTGCTTCATGATGGGGAAAAATAAGTATGTATATTATGTATATACATTTATATATATAAAATAAAAAGGATAATAGGAAACACCTATAATGGCCGAAAAATACAGTCACATGCCACAATGAATCGAGAAAATGCACAAGATAAAAACCAACAACAAAGACAAAAGGTAAAAGTAAACAATGATAGGAGGACTAGGTACCAGTCACTAGCAAACGCTAGCTGGTAGGGTTAAACCGGTTTATGGGTACCAAAACCTTTCCTTTATCCGTCCCGTTTCTCTATAGTATAATAAACATGCGAATAAAACCAAAAGCAGGTATACAGGAAAGGGACAAAACGTATTTTTGAAAGATGGTCAATGACTAAGGAGTACTCGCCGCTAAACTGTCTGCTAGCTCAAGGAGTCTAGTCTGCTGGTAAAACACTGTCACACTACGGAAAACTTCAAGAAGGCTTGGAAAAGAATCATTATGTATTTCATAGAAATCAGTGGTATCAGTGCATGAGATTCCAGTATTCGTGTAAAAATCCCAAATCCAATTTAACGGACGCATGCAGAATAACATATCGATATCCCCTGATCTCCCCTATTACGTAAAAAATGTAAGTTACGTCCGAGTTTTTCAGGATTTTCAATCAGTTTCTGACAGTTTTAACAACACTCCCGTAAAATCGAGGATGAGAAATGCTCTAAGTGATAAGCTGTTAGAGACTGACATTCTATTTTGATATCACATATTCATATCTCATAGGAAACTTTTTAAATGTATTTAACAATTTATGAAATCTGCTACCATGTTGTAAAAATTGGATGTTAAAGGAAGGTTACGTTCATTAAAGTCGTCGAGAGTATAGAACAAACGCATGCGCATCGTACCAGTTGAGACCTATAAAAAAGATGGAACTTGAGGAACGTTGCCGTGAAAAAAAAACGGAAATAAGTAATACTGAAATCAAAATCATCCCTTTTATCGTAAAATTTAGTTAATTTTACCAGAGTCAATGATGATAGCTAGATAAAGAAAAGACAAAAGTGGTCTGGATTGGAAAGAAAAAAATTTAGTGCGGATACAATGTGTGTCAAGTGGGGATTGGAATGGGGTTCTAGCAGATTCACATTATTAGGAATTAAGTTCTCTGTTGTTATTGAAGAAACTGAAGAATTAAATTTTTCTCCTAAGTTTAAGGAGATAAAAACATCATGAAAATGTGGAGCAATCAAATACTATCACCAATTGGTAAATATCAAAATTGAATCATTTAATATTCTTAACATTACCAAATCCAAAAAACCCAGTTTTGACAGAATTTATTAATAATCTATTTGCTTTTATTTGGGAAAATAAACCTGATAAAATCGGTAGAGATATTTTAAGTAGAGGTAAAGGTTTAGGTGGACTGAAAATGCTAAAAGTGAAAAATTACATCAAGGGGCTTAAACTTACTTGGATCCGAAGAATTTTCAACTCAAATTCTAAAGTTGGTAAGCTGTTAATGTTTTCTGAAAATTTAAACCCTTTAAGTCTTCAGTATATAGGTCCAACAAAACAGATAAAAATCNTTCTCTGTTGTTATTGAAGAAACTGAAGAATTAAATTTTTCTCCTAAGTTTAAGGAGATAAAAACATTATGAAAATGTGGAGCAATCAAATACTATCACCAATTGGTAAAATTGCTATTATTAAATCTTTGATAATATCAAAATTGAATCATTTATTAACATTACCAAATCCAAAAAACCCAGTTTTGACAAAATTTATTAATAATCTATTTGCTTTTATTCGGGAAATTAAACCTGATAAAATCGGTAGATATATTTTAAGTAGAGGTAAAGGTTTAGGTGGACTGAAAATGCTAAAAGTGAAAAATTACATCAAGGGGCTTAAACTTACTTGGATCCGAAGAATTTTCAACTCAAATTCTAAAGTTGGTAATATGACCGGAGGGTTAGTCCGTACATGAAAATCAGCATTGTTTTACTACCAGTGCCTCCTCGTCCGGGGATCGAACCCTGGACCTTTTGCTTCGTAGCCAGCCTCGCTACCGAATGAGCTAAAGAAATATTCCGTTAGCTCAGTCGATTTTTACTGGCTATATATCTACTACCTGAATTCAACTCAGGTATGCACCTCCGTGACATTAATGTGACCGGAGGGTCAGTCCGTACATGAAAATCAGCATTGTTTTACTACCAGTGCCTCCTCGTCCGGGGATCGAACCCTAGACCTTTTGCTTCGTAGCCAGCCTCGCTACCGAATGAGCTAAAGAAATATTCCGTTAGCTCAGTCGATTTTTACTGGCTATATAACTACTACCTGAATATAACTCAGGTATGCACCTCCATGACATTCCCCCCACCAAGAGTCATCATACTCGCCGTATGTATGACTCTTCACACACTACAACATCAAGTGCCCGGCTAGTTTTCTTGTTCTATCCATTGTGGGTCTTTTAGTTAGAAGGCCAGTGTGACCGGGGGTCAGTCCGTACATGAAAATCAGCATTGTTTTACTACCAGTGCCTCCTCGTCCGGGGATCGAACCCTAGACCTTTTGCTTCGTAGCCAGCCTCGCTACCGAATGAGCTAAAGAAATATTCCGTTAGCTCAGTCGATTTTTACTGGCTATATAACTACTACCTGAATATAACTCAGGCATGCACCTCCGTGACATTCCCCCCACCAAGAGTCATCATACTCGCCGTATGTATGACTCTTCACACACTACAACATCAAGTGCCCGGCTAGTTTTCTCGTTCTATCCATTGTGGGTCTTTTAGTTGGAGCGCCAATGTGACCGGGGGTCAGTCCGTACATGAAAATCAGCATTGTTTTATTACCAGTGCCTCCTCGTCCGGGGATCGAACCCTAGACCTTTTGCTTCGTAGCCAGCCTCGCTACCGAATGAGCTAAAGAAATATTCCGTTAGCTCAGTCGATTTTTACTGGCTATATATCTACTACCTGAATACAACTCAGGTATGCACCTCCGTGACAGTAAGCTGTTAATGTTTTCTGAAAATTTAAACCCTTTAAGTCTTTAGTATATAGGTCCAACAAAACAGATAAAAATCGTATTCACTGCATGGCAAGACTTAAATTCCAGTTTAGTAATAGAAAAAAGGATTTCAATACTACAAACATTTGGAACAATGAAAATATAAAAATTGGCCGGAGTCCTGTAAAAGACAATGATAAGTCAAAAAGAGGTGTCAAATTAGTTAATGATTTAATTGATGATTCGAATAATTTTATGTCTTTTCAACTATTTCAACAAACGTATATTATAACACAAATTTTCTTAAAATATCAAGGTATTTTGTCAGCAATAAAAGCATACATGAAATCATTAAACATATCTTTGGGTGATATAACAAAACTTTATGGCCCTTTGATACCAAATAACATTAAGATATTTATGAAGTCAAAAAAGGGTTCCAGGGATATGTATGAAACGTTAAATAATACAACAGTCAATTTGAAATGTGAGGACAAATGGAATCAGATTCT